>JANSVB020000094.1:336637-352495 GCA_025504935.2 Erythroxylum haughtii
TACTTACATCCAAATGGGTGCGTAAATTAAAGAGAAAAACATACTTGATATGACCGCACACCTCTCCTTCTTTCTTCTTCGATGTTCAGACACTTACCCTCTACACACGTCTTCAAACCTTCTATTTGTCATGTCTTCATTGAAGATTAATGGAGAATAGGTGAATATCACCACATTTATTCCCTCCTTCTACATTAATCTTTGTGAAGGTTATTAATCTATGAGCATATCAGAAACTAAAAAACCCTAATTTCACCAAAATTGTGAGATTGGTATAAATACTCTTCAATTGTTGATAACTTTATGGGGCTTCACTTATCTGGAAATAGTCCTTATAGAAAGTGAACTTCTTTGGAGTCACTACCTTCATACCGAAGTCAGATGGGCTTAACTCATCTGTGATTTTCTCCAGAGTGAATACCCCTCGAGATATTCTGTCTTTGACGAAATGGAGTCGCATGTTGATGTGCTTGGATCTCTCGTGCAAGACATGATCTTTGCTAAGTTAAAGTGCACTCTGACTATCTGTGTAGATTACTGATTTTGTGATGTTGACGTTGATTTCCTTTAATATGCCTGATAGCCATGATAATTCTTTTACTCCTTCAATAATTGCATAGTATTTTGCCTCTGTAGTTGATAGAGTTACTACTGACTGTTGTTGTGATTTCCAATTAATTGTATTTCTTGATAATGTGAAAAAGTATGTTGAAATTGACTTCTTTGTATCTTTATCTGCTGCATAATCTACATCCACAAATCCATATAAGGACATATAATTACATTTAGCTAGTTTAGCCTTTGAAAAGCATAACCCGTAATTAGTAGTTCCAACTAAGCATTTGAGAACTCCTTTCAACCCTTGCCAGTGTTCTAAACCTGGATTGGCCATAAATTTGCTTAGAATACTAATAATATAGGCTAAATCAGGTCTTGTATATAGCATAGTGTACATGATACTTCCAACTCCAACATGGTAAGGATAGGATGCCATAACTTTCTTTTCTTCCTCTATCTTAGGACACTTACTAGACCCCATTTGTAGATGTAATCCTATAGGGATAGAACTTGGTTTAGCTTGTTCCATGTTGATATGAGCTAGGACTTTTATGATATAGTTTCTTTGAGTGAGCCATAACTTTCCTTCCATCCTTTTTCTAATTATCTGCATTTCTAGAAGCTTTTATGCTTCTCCCATATCCTTCATCTCAAAGTGATTACACAGCTCAGTCTTTACCTTTTCAATTCTGCTTAGATCTTTTCCTGTAATGATTAAGTCATCCATATAGACCAGCATGAATACTGCTTTTGTCTCTCCTAGGTCCTTAAAATATAGGCAGTATTCATATAAACTTCTAATGAAATTCATAATAGTAGCAACCTCATGAAACTTCTTATTCCATTGCCTAGGTGCTTGTTTGAGTCCATATAAGGATTTCTAAAGTAAACAGAAATAATCTAGCTTTTCCTTGTCCTCAAATCCAACTAGTTGATTCCTGTATATGGTTTCCTCCAGCTTTCCATATAGAAAGGTTGTTTTGACATCCATTTGATGGATTTCCTAGTCATAGATAGTGGCTAGCACTAGAATGAGTCTAATAGTCTGAAACTTGACTACTGGTGAGGATATCTCCTTGTAGTCAACTCCCTCCTTCTGTATGTATCCCTTTGCTATAAGCTTAGCCTTGTATATCTTAGATTCTGCTTCTGTAACTCCTTTTAGTTTAACCATTTGTTTTCTATTAGCTTGACTTTAGGGGGTCTAGGCACTAGAGTCCAGGTCATATTTTTCATTAGAGAATAATACTCTTTCTCATAATCCATCTTCCACTATTTTGCATCCTTTCTCCTCATGGCTTCTTCATAGGTTTCAGATGCTCTATATTCTAAGGACTCAGCAACAAGATATGCAAATTTATCTAAGTTTGAGTTAATATATCTCCTTTTAAGAATTCTCTGTCTAGGTTGTCTATCTCTAGTGAGTTGATAGTCTTATAGAGCTCCTTGAGAGCTATCAGTAGTTATGTGTGGGGGTCTCTCCTCACACTCACCTTCTATTTATTCAGTCCTTTGCTCATGACGAATAGGACCTTGCACAGGTTCCTCATTATGAGATTGTGTGCTGCCATCAGCTTCTGTTTCTGGTGGCACATAGAATGGGGCTGAATTACTTGGTAATCCAAGTTGCTCTTGAACTTCCTTTTGTAGGTTTGATTTTAAAGAGTTCCTGCATAGTAAAGGAAAATCATTTTCCTTAAAGATTACATCTCTGCTAATAATGGTTTTAAAACCTCCTTTTTGAAGTATTAAAATCTTGTAACCTTTGACTCCTTCTAGATAACCTAGTTCCAGCTTACCTTCCTGCTAATGTGGATAAGCAGCATATCCGAAGGTCTTTAGGTGAGTCAAGTTAGGTTTCTTTCCATTCCATACTTCTTATGGAGTTTTGTATTCATTGGCAGAGGTAGGTAGCCTATTAACTAGGTAAGTTGCAGTCTTAATTGCCTCTCCCTATAGTGATTGTGAACAACTTGAAGATAGTAGCATACACCTAGTTTTTTCTAGGAGTGTCTTATTGAGCCTCTCAGCTACACCATTCTGTTGAGGTGTGGCTCTCACTGTTTTATGCCTTAGAATGCCTTTCTTACTACGGTAGTCTTCAAACTCCTTATTGCAGTATTCCAATCCATTATCTGTCTTTAAGCATCTCAACTTCTTTCTAGTCTAATTTTCTATAAGCGTATACCACATTATGAAGTTTTCCAATGCTTCATCTTTCCTCTTCATAGGATAAACCCATAATTTCTTAGACTTATCATCTATAATAGACAAAAGAATCGGTTCCCTCTAGCAATTGACACTTAAGCTGGCCCCCAGAGATCACTGTGAACATATTCCATGATCTCTTTGACCCTCTTTACTCCCTTATTGAAACTGGATCTGTGATGCCTTCCTAGCACACATGTTTCAGAAATCCAACTTCTTTATATCTATTTCTGGAATCAGTCCTTGTTTCGAAAGATGGAACATACTCTTGTTCCCTGGATAACCCAATCTTGTATGCCATTGTGTAGTTGAATTAGATTCTACTTTTCCTGTAGTGTCTATAACATAGTATAGTCCACCTCTTTCAACTCCTCTGATAATAACTTTACCATGCTTTAGGATTTCTCTAAGTCCATCCTTAGATCTAATAAGAAATCCTTGTTTGTCAAACATGCTTTCAGAAATTAGATTCTTCCTTACTCCAGGAACAAATCTGACATTAGTTAAGGTTCTCTTCTTACCATCAAACATATTGATGGAGTCATTTCCAATCCCTTCAATCTTTTGCTGTCCAAAATCTGCCATTTTTACTTTGGCAGTGACTGGTTCAAATGTTGTGAACCAATCTCTATGAGGAGTTACATGCATAGTGTATCTAGAGTCGAAGATCCATTCTTTACTGAGATCTTCACTCTCTTCAGTGACTAACAGTATCTCATCACCACTAGAGTCTTTTGGTTTCTCCATATTCCCAGCATCTCCACTTTGTGCAGTTTTATCTTTTTTCTTCTTTCTGCAATCTTTTGCAAAATATCCCTCCTTATTACAGTAAAAACACTTCTTACCTTTACCCTTTTTCTTCTTTTCATCACCTTCTTTGGTGTTCTTATCTTTCCCACTTCCCTTCTGCCAATTCTCTTTCTTGCTATTCCTTTTCTGTGACTTTTTGTCATGATTATTTTCTATGAACATCACTTCTACTTCCCTCTTGAATGGATTAATATCCACTATTTCTTCTATTAATAAATCCAGCACCCTCTTAATAGTGAAGTATTTTCCATTAGTGTGCTTGATCACCTTCTTGAAAGCATTAAATTCTAAGGGTAAAGCCTTTAGAATGACTACGACTTGATGTTCTTCTAAAATCCTTTCACCTATGGCTTCTAAATCTTGCACCAACTTTAAAAAGTAATCCAGATTATCATCAAGAGAAACAGTAGTGTTCATTTTATAGTTAGCAAGATTATGCAAAAGTGTAATCTTATTAGGAAGACATCTTTTAGCATATCATTCATCAAGTTTTATCTACAGTTTCTGTGCAGTATTATAGTTCTGCACTTTCCTTATCACTACTAGTGATAAGTGAAGCATTAACTTGCAGTGTACAAATCTTTGCATCTTGAGTCTCTTTATAGGATCAGTTTCTACGTCATACTGATCTTTGATAGCTCCATAACATTCATAAGACTTAACTAAGGCTTGCATCTGAAGTTTCCAGATGATGAAGTCTTCCTTACCAGTAAAGACATCCATTTCTTTTCCTACCATTTAAAATGTAGTTTAAAGAAATAAGACATGAAATTTACTTACAAAAATTCTTGATGAATCTTGATGCTTTGAGGTTAGGTTCTTTGTATTGTACTTTTATCTTTTCAAACAAAAACTGATAAAGAAGATTTTGTTTTGCAGGAAGTAAAAAATTGCAAAAAGGTAAAGAACACTGATTACTTGGTTCGATAGCTTAAATGCTATCTACGTCTAAGGATCTCACACTTGTGGTTCTACTAGAAGAGTCTATGAACTCTCTTCTGTACCCTCAGGTAAGTACTCTAGCAGCTCTCAAACTTTCACTCTATTTTGATACTCTGAGATTTTGATCACAAAGTATTGAGTGCAATGTATTCAGTGTGTGTTGACTGAGGCTTGTGTCTGTCCCTTTATAGGATTCAGAAGCAGTTGCATTTGGTGGAGTCTTCATTTTTCAGGTAAAAATATATGCCCCTCATGTGTTCAGTTAATACTTCATACTCTATGTTTTGTATGTGTTAATGCGACTGTGTATTTCTCTTAACTTCTGTTGTTTGCTTCACACATGTCTTACTAAAACAGAACATTTTACTCCTTCTGTTCCTGAATCCAAAGGCCTCTCCTTCTTTCTTCTTCGATGTTCAGACACTTATCCTCTACACACATCTATGAACCTTTTTTATTGTGTCTTCGTTGAAGATTGATAGAGAACTGGTGAATATCACCACATCAATGTTCACAAAAATCAATATTATTAATGTTTTGGCCATCAAACAAACTAAGTTTGCTTAAAATTGACATGCATTTCTCATATGATCTAAATGCATTTGCAAAAGTTTGGTTACATCAGAGTGGAGAGTAGAGGATACAACTACTCTTGAGCCAGTAATAGTAAAACCTTGCAAAATATATAGACTACCACAAGTACTTTTCAATAACACAAGAGCTCCTTTAATTACCTTTAAAACTTCACCTTGGGTGAAGTACTTACAACCAAGAGATTCCAGTATACCGAGAGAGATGAGATCTCTTTTTGAATCAAGGACATGTCTTACTTTAGTCAAGATACAAATGACACCATCATGTGTGTTAATCTTGTCTATACCTTTACCGATAACTTTGCATTGAGAAATATTGCCTATAAAAATAAAGTCACCATCATATGGCTTGTAGGCTAAAACCAATCCTTATGAGGACTCATATGAACATACAACTCAAATCCATTATCCACTCGTTCTTTAACCTTTGCTCAATGTCAATAGCTAAAAGAACACACCCTCAAAATCTATGTCAACAATGCTAGCCTCGACAAATTTTTCTTATTGCTTACCCTTGGCCTTCTCTTCTCTCTCATTTTTATTTTTCAAATTATAGCACTAATAAATCTGATGTCCTTACTTCTTAAAATAATACAATTTACTTGAATTTTTGCCTCTATATTTTGACCTATCTTTCTTTATTTTTGCCTGTAGATTTTGACATGTTTTTCTTCTTATTTTTATTGTTATTTTTCCTCTCATGGGTCCTTTCCATAACAATCAAACCTTTACCTTGAGGCACTAATGAAATTTCATTGTCAATTTTTTTCTTAGACAACAAGTTTGTTACAGCTTCCTCAAAACAACAATGTATCACAAATGTCATACAACATGATTTTTTTTAAATGCCTATATGAAGGGGGAAGTGAGGAAACAAGCAAAACTGATTTATCCCCATCATCAATATTCACATTAAGATTTTCAAAGTTAACCAAGATATAACTGAACTCATCTAGGTGAGATTGGATAGCGGTACCTTCTTACATTCGAATGATGAAAAAAAGCATTCCTTAAAACGAAGCTTACTGGCTTGGCTCTTTATCATCTAAAGTGATTCCAATTTCAACCACAACCTAACCATCGTAGTTTCGTTAGTCACCTCGCGTAGAACTTCTTGAGAATAACATAGCTGAATCGCCGAAAGGCCTTTCTGATCGAGGTCCCTCCCATTGTGCATTGCTCATAATGTCTGGCTTCTTTGATTTTAAGTTCAAGACTTTCAATCTATGTTGTACAAGAATAACCTTCATCTAGACACGTCAAACTCCGAAACTAATCTTTCCGTCAAATATCTCAATGTCGAACTTAGTGAAATTTAATATAGTGAACTACTCCTTAATTGAGATTAACAAGACTCTAAAACCAATTTGTACAGAGCCACACACAAAAAAAACACAAGAAATTTAAAAAAACACAAAAATTACGTGAAAAATTCAAATACTGGGAGAAAAACCCACAGGGCAAAGAACTAATTTCACTATGTTCAAAAGGCGGTTGCAAAGTGTTTAAAAACTCTCAAATAACTCTCTTTGGTCTCTCGAAGGCTGAGAAATTTTCACTCACACTCCAAAAACAAGTCTCACAGGATACATTTAAACAAGTTGAGAAGAAGAACAACGTCCAATACATATTGTGTCAGCTACACAACAAAAGGACATATTGGGCAATTTTTTCATTTGTTGGACAACAGATTGTGTCTGTCCACTGCACCCTTGTTTTTATCTAACATCCCTTAATCATAGAGCAGGGCGTGAATTGAGTCTTACTCCTTCAGATTGCAAAATACTTCCTTTTTGTGCTACTTTCCTTTTATGTATCTCTTTTATGCCTTCTTTTGTTTTTTATTTTACTTTTATGTTTTAACTTGTACAAGGAACTAAACATGATGATTTTACTCCTTTCAAGGCAAGGAATTTATGTCAGCAGCCACTGCCTAACGTAGAGTAACTAAGTACCTTCGCAATCATTATGAGTAGCAGGAAAAGGTAAACGAAAACGAAGAAAAAAGTTGATAAACTGAAGATTCTGAAGAGAAAAAGAAGAGGGTATACGAGTAGTACACAACATGATGCAAGCAATTAAAAAAAAAAATCATGATAACTTTTCAATCCCTGTGACACTCAATCCCATCATTTCCTATCTGTTTCTTCATTATTTTACATCACCAATCACATGCACTCAATCAAATAACACCAACAACAAAAAAAAAAAAAAAGACAATAAGAAGAAGATGAAGAAGAAAAGATGTTAAGATATAAGAGAACGAATCACACGAATCGGTTAAATGGCTTTCTTCCAACTGTAGCGGGCATAGAGACTGTCGAATCTACACTCAAATCTCCTACTGATTGCACTGACTGATGCTTATCTAAACCCTTTTGGGAACTGGAATCCTTGCCAGAGAACAAGGAACCTTTGTTCCATTTAAAGGATCGAACGCCTTGTGTTAGGGGGAACGAAAGCCTCCTCTTTTCACTGCTTGGCGTTGCTGGAAAACTCTCCCTGGGATTGCCGGTAGGTCTTACTTTGGCCTTGGCTGCAACTGTAGGAACCATGTAGTTCGGAACTGAAAATGGGGGGCAGCTCATGAGGCTATCATCATCCTTTAATGGAAACTCAAAGGGGGATTCAGCTCCCGTAGCTCTTGCTTTTGAATACTTTGAGAAGCTGGGGCTGTTTGCTTGTGATGTTCTATGCAGAGGAGTTCTTGATGGTCTTGTTGGAACAAATGCGGTTGATTTTGTCGATCGGGGTGTTGGTGTATCCATATTATCAAACCCCAACTGCTGTTGCCTGTAACTACTTGACGGAGGCCGAGGGCTAGGCTTTAGCTCAGATTGAGGTCTTGGTGAAGCAACTTGAAAATTCTTGAAGGCTAGGCTCTCAGGAGCATTTGTTGAAGGTATCTGTCGTTCTAACCAGTTCCACCACCATGGAAATCCATTGGCCCGAATATCTGTAAGAGCTGATGGAGTGGACCTTGGAGTACCTTTCCACGACTGTTAGCAAAAAGGAAACAAGAATATCAATAGTTGCAACTTCTCAAAGCAACAGCTGACTTTATGCTAATTATAAGGCAGTATTTTATCCCTAAATCATTAAAGAAGCAGAATTCAGCCAACTGCATCTTTGGTGTTCTCTTTTTCATTTTCTGTGCACATCTTTGCAATCAGAATGCCTAGTAAGATTCTTACAGTTCACACTTCATATATTAAAATAATCTGCAGGCTGTGTGTTTTCGCCAAGAGTTGCATAATGTATTTGACTAACAGATATGAGCTTTGTCCTAGGCAGGAAGTTCATTAGCTTTACATTGCTCTAGCATAATTTTTGTTCTACTTTCCATAATTATATTCGATCTGAAGAGTTCTAGTGATTTCCAGATAAAGGTTATGGACTACAAATCCAATGTTCGAAGACCTGTGAATGCAAGGATCTATTCTCACTAATTCATATGGTGAACTCAAGTTCTTCCCCAAAAGTTTTTGGGATGAGAAATGAGGATATGAAAGAACCAGAAAAATAACGCTGGATATCTATCACAAAGAGTTCAGTTCCGAGCATCGTGTACTGCATAAAGCATAATACCTGGTGGGAATAAGCATAGGCCATTTGTCTTTCTCTCTTAACAACTGCCTCCACCTTTCTCTGCATCCTTGCTTCAATTTCTTCTTTCGTCAACAAGCTGTCATCCCAGTCTTCGTCACCTGTCTCAGACTACATGAATGATCCCAGTTATTATTTATACTTACAACTGGATTGCTTTTGCACGTGTAGTTTGCACAAAGAACTTGGCATAGAATATTTAACGGAAAGAAAATTAATAAGAAACTTACTGCCTGGCTCCATTTGCCCAAGGCACTCTCTACTTCTTTTCCATTCTTATATTGTGCTTGACGTCGTGCTTGATTTTCTAACATCTGGATCCTTCGTGACTGAATCTGGGATTGGACACGCACTAAGAGCTGCATATACTTCATCGCATTCATAGTTTGTCGCTTTACATTCTGTCCTCTAATTACTCCTTGAAGTCTCACTAAGCCTTTCAGAGCTCTGAAGCTCCTTCTTCCCTGCACAATAGTTGCATAACATGTTGAATTAATGATGTACTAACAGAAAAGAGCATAAAAATTCTATAGCATTCCTGCTGAAACAGTTGTCAACACCAAAACCAAGCAGAGTCTAACTTAAACTTGATTCATCGTGTTGGTCAACTTGTTATACCCTGAAAATAGTGAGGGGCAAGTTCATTTAAGATCATTAAATCAGTCTTAATTTCGATCTTGAAATGTGTGACCCAATTACAGTGACTCTGGAACATGTTATGTCAACTTCTCAAAAATAGGATTATAAAATTTAAACCTCCAAATAGTATATGCTTCATTTCCTAAGTTCCAGCTTCAATGAAAATAAATTGGGATATTTTCCAAGAGTAGTATATATATATGTATATATATATATAGGATCATATTTTCTCATAATGCAATTAATGAAGGCAAAGAGAAGCTTACAACATAGCCTCTATATGCTGCTTGGATCTTTGTAGCTGAAGAATGGTGGTTCCTTAAAGTTGGTTCTGGTCTATAGTATGTCTCTTTCTGACGATTGACATTCTTAGGAGAAACTGGTCTTGCAGAAGAAGTCCTTGGAGATGCTGCTCTGGAAGAAGAAACTCTTGGTGATGCAGGCTTAGGGGAAGCAGTTCTTGGAGAAGGAGCTCTAGGAGATGTAACTCTTTGAGAAGGAACCCTTGGCGAAGCGAGTTTTGCAGGTACAAAGGGAGGTGTTTCGGGTTGGTCAAGCAACGACGGGGGCCTGAAGATTAACTTATGATCTCTCGCTGCCTCATCCAAGATTTTCTCAATACTACTTGGTTCTCTAAAGAGGGGAATGAATGAATTGGTCTCTCCATGCCTTCGTCTTGTTAGCCCCTTCTTCTCTTTTGAACTCTTCTTCTCTGATTCCTGCAATACCAAATTGTCATTCAGCATGTCTTGAACACTTGGGTTCCTTCCTTACATTGGATATAATTAGCAAGGCAAACAATTAAAAAGGAAAAAACACATCTTTTTTGTCAATTTAAATCATCACACAATACTACAAACCATATACATCAAGCACTTCCAATCCAGTAGAAAACCAAGTTCTTTGATTATAAGTGGAATGTAGTTAAAACTTAGAAATGGCGTTGTTTGTCGGTGATGCTTTAGCTGATTAATAACCATTTGGCAAACAGATTGCAAAAACGAAAATTCAAAATTAATGAATTTGATGATGATTGACATAATTCAATATTTCGAAAGGAAACATCATAAAGAATACTACTTACATTGGCTAGTTTGTCCTTGGAGTGGGGTAGAAAGACCCTCTTGATGGCAGAAAACCAACTCCCTTTCCTTCCCATGATCCTAGCATTACTATCTCCTCCTGAACAAATTCTCTAATCAATTGTCCGCAGAACCAATCCTAATCAAACTCATCTGTATATGTACCAATTTCAAAACTTATACAGAAGAAAAGAATTCCGACTAAAAAATTTATGATCATAATTTATAAAGTTATTGTCTATTCCAATGCAGAACTGCAACAGATAAGAAATACGAGTCAAAATTCAACCAGATAAACAGAAGATTGATAAAGCCTTCATGTGATCTGTATATCCTCTTCAACAAGCATTCTGAAAAGAAGACTAGGTTTAAGCATAGTAAAGAGACAGATCGCAGAAATCAATCGAAGTTAATTAATGAAAGCAAAAGCAGAGAAGAAGAATAAGAAGAAGAAACAGAAGAGTCTTATAATTTGGGCTTGGATCATTCAAGTCCTGGGACAAAAATGTCCTGCAAATCATTTTTGGAGAGAAGGGGGCTTATGCGCCACTTGTTTGTAAGTCGAGAGTTCAAAACAGAGTCCAATATTATATAGCTAAAATCAATCGAAGTTACAAACAAACACATACCGCCAAAGCCGAATCCTTTCTGGATCACCTCAATTTATATTGTAACTTAGAAGGACCGCCGAGTCTTTGATAAGCTTACAAGGTTGTCTGACCAAAACAAGGTTAAGGCAAAGTGGAAAACAATTTAGCTACAAAACAACCAGAAGATGAGAGAGAAATTTGCAGAGACATTCTACGTACTCAGCTCAAAGACAATTACAAGGCTCCAAGAGAAACAACTTGTTTATGGCTGTACAGATAATTAGAACTGACACTTGAAAGACAAAAAGGGATTCGTAGAGACAAGAAATTTGACAGAATCACCTAAAACATCAGCAGAACAGTATCAAACTCTCATACAAAATTCCACCTTTATGACTACTCTCTTTATCTCTCCAAAGTTTACGCATGACTAACACATACACACGCCAAAAACATCACATGATCATAATAAACAACATATTTTGACACACACCCAAAAAGGCTCACACGAACAGAGATCACACAGAAACTGGGATCACATAAATTTAGTACATACGGACGTACCTTACTTAAGACCCCGTTTTGCAAAGACCTCGTAAAAGCTGTTTAGAAGCAAAAGAGAGAACAGAAAAAACAAAAAAACAAAAAGAGCAGCCAGAGAAGACTCTCTCTTTCTCTCTCTAGCCTTCCTCTCCTTTCCTACAAAACATTCCGTTGTTTTCTTTATAAAACTCGTTTTTACATGGTCATGTGTTTTGTGTTTTGGTTATTTATAAATCCACCCATCTACTTTCTTTAGAAATTAGAACCCAAAAGCTATAATCTTTCTCTCCCAGCGTACAGAAACTTCCAATCAGGTTCTTGCATCTGCGAATTAACCTTCCTTGCCCTCAACACGACATTTCTCAACCTTTTTGGTGGGCTTCCAACATATTTCTTTTTCTGGTTGATGATGTGTGAGTTGGATTTATATATTTCATCTTAGCTTGGTGATCATGATTAAGAGAGCGAGAGAGAGAGGGATGACCACTTTGTCACTCAATGTTGCCAACTTCAACTAACTTTACTTCAATGGGACGACTATTCAGACTGCAACTATCCTTAAACAGTCAGGTAAGGTTGGTTGGGTAATAATATTTCTCCCTCTACTTTTTCTTTTTTAATTTTCCATTTCAATTACCTTAATTATTATTTTTATTATTATAGTATTTTCCCTATCCATTGCGTTGCCATGATAGTGGTTTTTCGTCTATAAAACTCTTTCATACACCCTTTTTTGTCGCCACCTAAAATGCTCTCTCAAGAATATCTCCATTCTTCTTTCTATATTTCCCACCCGCAGTCTTTTCACGCGTGCAGTTAACGGTCCACTTGCGAAGACTTTATTTTTATAATTCAAAAAACTCTTTAAACGCTTTAAATTCTTATGTTTGAAATACTTGAGTTTTTATTTTTTATTTTTTCATATTGACTGAATTTTCTAATGTGAATAGCGAGAGACATGATCCCATATAAATATATCGTTGAAATGAAGTAAAGCAGAGTTAGAATAAAGTAGAGTGGACAGAAGATCTAAAGGAGAACAACGAGTTGCACTTATCTTTCTTCAAAAAAGGTAAATGATTAATATGTCTCCTTCTTAAATTAAAACAATTTTAAAAATTTTCAATTTAGTAATCAAGGTTTTAAATTTTTCGATTAAGTAACAACTTTTTAAAATCTTAACAATATAGTTTAAAACGTTAATTTTTATTGATGTAACGAATAAATGGAGATCTATGTGATATTTAGTAGGTATATCACATCATTAAAAAATGACCTTTAATCTAAGGGGTGTGGTTGAATAGTAAGGGACTCATCCATCCTTAACCAAAGGTCAGGAGTTCGATCCTTAGCTTTGGGTATAGAGCAGCCTTAAATTCTTGGGTCAGCTGTCCCATCTTGTGAGGTGTCTTCTCATCAGCGAGGAGATTAATCACTGAGTCTGCCGGTGGATACCCTGATCACAGGCCAAAAAAATAACCTTTTTTTATTTGATTTATATAATTTTTAAAATGTTAATTACTAGATTGAATTTTAAACATTTACGTTGTGATAATATCTTTAATATTAAATTTAGGACTTATATTCTATATAAATGTTATATGAAAGAATGAACAAAATAAGTTCACGGTCCAATATAATGAAAATCTAAGAATTAGAAAGTAAAAACACTTGGACCAAGCAATTAAGAAAAAAATTTGAATTAATGAAAATTGTTAAAATATATTAATATATTATAAGATAATTTTAAAATTAGCATAGGAAAAATCAATTCAATTAAATTTATAAATTTTATACATCCGTACAAATTTGATCGTCCAAATTATTTTAACTATTGAATAAAATTATAGTATAAATGATAATTAATTATTGATTATAGAAAATTTTTTATTTACTATTCAATTTATGGCACGAAATCGTATTTGTCATAGTTGGATTAGAGTTTTACCTCTCGTAAAAAATCTATCCGATTTAAGTGAGAATTAATTTAAGAATAGATAGTTTAAAAGTACCTTTTTATAATTAGAACTCTCTTAAAATATCTCATAAGTAACAAAAAAAAAAAAAATCTTCATTTCCGTAATCCCGATTCTCATCCCATGGCATTGCATGCCATCAACATATTTAGCTCTGTTTTATCTATTTATTGTTAAATGTGTGGATGCTGTGCAATGGCATGCCATCAGGAGTGGGAACAGGGATTGTGGAAAAAACGATTTCATCTCCTACAAAAGTTATTTGCGGTTGGACATCCCCATTTTCAAGATGTTGTGTACAATCGTTTGAGAGCTGGAGAAGACAAAGCCTATCATCTTCTTCGATTCCATTTGCTTGACCTTAGTGAGACTGGGTCTACCCAAACCTGTCTTTTGTTTTTGGTTTTTCTCTCGGCGTATGACCGAGACTGAAGACCCTCAACTCTTTAACCAAAATGCAAGTTAAACGAAGGAGTTTTAGAACCAACCATAAGTGAATTATAAGGAATGACGTGATCTTCTTGTGACATGAATAACTTCAGCTAAAAGCTAGTGATGCAAGCTCATGACATTAAGATTTTCTGAATATTATTATTTGAAAAAAGAATGAGAAAAGCATATGTTTCCTGCAAGTTATTTGAGATCGTGATTTATCATTTAGCTCTGCCATGGCGGCAGGGGGTTGCAGAGGAGTTGTCTGTGATGGCCACCACCCCCAGCACAGGTGCGTGAAGAGATTATGACCTCTGATGTGTGGGGGCCTATTTATGATGATGATGAAAATGTGGGTCCACCGCTCCCAGATATGATCCCTGTGATGTTGACCATTCGATCGGAATAAAATGCGCGATGTCCAAACTTTAGCGTGGGGGTAACGTAGTTTACTTATCGTCGTACATATAATCACATACCAGTCAATTCATGAGCGTTCGTGGACATTTACATTCTTCCCGTTGGAAATTATAGATCTAATCGATGAAGTATAACTTTTTTTAATTTAAAATTTTTGATGGATGTAACTTATTTTAATTTTGAAAATAATAGTTAATTAATAATAAAATATTTTTAAATTTTTTTTAAAAAAATATTGATTAAGACTTCGTTTGGTAGATAACCGATCAGTTATTTTTTTATCTGATTGGTTATCTTAACTGTTTGACTTTTCAAAAAGCTATAAAAACTATTTGGTTAGTAACGTTTTGAATAGCTGATTTAACGTAAACAACTGAATATTAAGAGCATTTTCATCAATAAGTTAAAATTTTAATTATTAAAAGTCTATTGTACCCTTTATGTAATTATAGGTTAGAAATAAAATATTGCTCTTAAATAAAAAAATAGAAATAGTTGAATAAATTTATCATAGATGATGAAACAGTATAAATAAACATGTAATTGAATTTACCATTTGAGTTTAAATTATTGATTCACGCATTTAAAAGATGTAATTACTAGTGTTTATAATTATAAAAATGATTGAGGTTGTTCAAGCCATTAAATTAATTAATTAAAATGGCAAGTGATTATATATATGCCTATTAAAATGACGACAGCGTACCAGCAACTAAATTAAGATGTGTCATATAGCTGTTGAAGTTTGAATAATCCAGTAAGTTGGCGTAGGTGACACATACTTTCGCTTAATCAAGTGATTTCAGGTTCGATCTTTATTTTTAGGAATGCAGCAAACCCCTAGGCCAATTATAACCTCCCGATAAGGAATGCATCACGCAGCAAAGGGGAACTAGTTATGCATCACGCAGCAAAGGGAAATTAGTTACCTGCTTCGGCCAGTGGACGCCTCCTGAGAGACCTGAGAGACCAAAAAATTTGAAGTTTGAATGAATCATCCCATTTAGTTCTTGACTCTGTGAGCTGTAATATAAATATAATTTGGTAAAGGTCAACCAAAAGTTGTTCCAAAAAGCTAAACTTCGGATTCCACTTGCACTGAATATTGTAGATTTTGTTTGCGATTTTTTATTTGAAGAAATTGGAAATTTTTATCTGAACAAAACATGTAAAAGTATTACCAAATGCATTCATAAAGTCAAGTTAGTTGAGGGTAAACAAACAGTGAATTAAGCAGGGATTCATGCTTCGGATTAGAATCCAAAGCTACGCCATCGTGAGAGACACGGTTCAAAAACTCGGTTAGACTTTGGACCTATGTTCTGAAACTTGAATTGGTCATCAAATCGGTGGCTTTACTGATTACCGGTTTGACCGGTTTAACCGGTTTAACCACCGGTCGAACCGGTATGACGTAATAATTATGCAATAATTATATTTAATTATATATAATATTAAA
>JANSVB020000094.1:423394-433410 GCA_025504935.2 Erythroxylum haughtii
ACTCAACTCTTGTATTCTGCTGAGAATATAATTCCAGAATTATACAAATTTCTATTTCCTGTTGCTGTATTCTATCAGAAACAGGCTCTGTTTTAGTAAATTACCAACAGTTGGTCTTGGGGTTTTCCTTATCTTTAAAATCTCAGGTCGAGGGATTATGGATCCAGATGCTCCTTGACCTCTGGAAACTCTTACTTTTGTACCATCTTCCAGATATTTATATCCAACCTTGCAAGGTTTCCTGGCAGAAATAGCGTGCATCATATAGCTTGATTTAAAACATTAATTAGACAAGAGGATAAGCACTGCTAGACGTCAAATTGGCTACATTAAGTTCAACCATACCCAGTGACTGGATCAAGAATCTGAACATTTGACGCATGAACTGGTGCTTCCACTGTAAAGATTCCACCTTCATGACCTTCACCTGCCTTGATATGCTTTTTCACCTGGAAAAATGTAACACGCCAAAGGCAACATGTGTCAGAGGTGCAATGTCAAACTAATTCTCAAGGATAGACCACAAACATCCATTATCATGTCAGTTTCAAAAGGAACTAAACTGCAACCACCAAAACTCTATCGTTTGAAAGGAAATCTACCAATGAACAACCACAATAAAGCTTTTAAAATCAAAGATGATAAAGAGGAATGATTGTTAGAAGAAGAAAATGTTAAGATATGGAGTCTGATAATATATTTGGACTTTACACTAGGCGGTATCGAAAAATATTCATAGTGAAATAAAACCCTAGCCGCTGTGAACGTAGCTAAATATTGGCGAACCACGTAATTATGTGTGTGTTTGTTTATTTCTGCACTTGTTCTTTGATTATTGTGATTGATCGTTCATAACAGAAAAAGAATCCCAACACTTTTTGATGACTGTTCTAGATTTACAATTAAAAACATCAAGTTTTTGAGATCAACCAAACATTCACATAAACATGTTACAAGCTGTCATAATACACACTAGTACATCCGAACTAAAGGGTATCAGCTTATCCTAGGAAAAATGTGCAACAATGCAGGTTAAAGTCATGAAATCCATAAACAAGAAGCAATAAATCTGTAATTCTGCAAGATGGTCCCTTTCTGTATATTACTGCATGAAGCCTTAAAACTAATGAATTCGCTAAATGAGAAGTCATTTAATTTGTACTAGCAAATGAAAAACCGAGATTGATTAAAAAAAAGGAATTTAAGAGAAATTTACCAGATTTTTGCCTTCAACGATGACACGATTTTGAGTGCGAACAACACGTTTGATAACACCGGATTCACCTTTGTCTTTGCCCCTAATTATCATTACCTGTTGTTTAACAACCAATTTGAAGATTTAAGAATTCCTAAAAGAAAAAGATAAAGGAGAAATAAACTACAATCACTCACATTATCTCCTCTCAGTACTTTCCAGTGCCGGATAAGTTTTTCAGCTGCTTTCCATCCCATTCTTTTCTTTTTTTCCAAGCAACTGCAAAAAAAGAGGAATTCATCATTAACAAAAATATCAAAAAATTTCAGCAAAAATTTTTGAAAAAAAATGTTGCATACCGAATTTTAAAGCGAACCAGATAGGCGGCGCCGGCGATAGGGGGAGATGGAGGAGGCGAAGAGTGAGGCAGAAGGAGGTGCGAAGTGGGGGAGAGCTTTAATTTTAGGTTGGTATGATCTACGACGTCGTTTCGTAGGAGAAAATAAATAAAAAATAAATAAAACCAAGTTAAACATTTTGGTAGGGATAAGGTTATGGAGGCTTACTACTGTTTGGTCGTGTAGAGCAAGAGAAGAAGAAGAAAAGGGGGGAGAAAAATGGTTAAAACCCTGTCTCTGGGCTTAAACCCTAAGTGGGTAAGCTTTTTTTTTTGGGTTTTTACGACAATCTTTTCTTGAAGTTGCTTACATGGGTTTTGTGCAGTACATTGGATTATCAATTGTTGTTTTTAGCTTGTTATCATCTTCAATCCAAAAGGCGTGATTTTTTTTTTTTTTTTGGTTTTGTTAACTGGCAGTTGATAACTCACAAACAAATTCAAGAAGTCTTCATTCCAAATGTTTCGTGCAAGACATCATCTTTTTCCTGTCAAATGAGTTGCAGCTCTTCAGTACGTGTGAGAAGGTAATAAGAACATTACTGCTTGTGGCACCGCCTAGGATTGGAGGACAAGTGATTCATGAGATTCTTTTTAACTACCGTTATGTTAGGATTGACGGGTTTATTTTATTTTTCTGATCCTTTGCGATTTTACAGGAGTTATCGTAGGGGCTTTGGTCCTGTTTATGCTGTGTTAGTAGGTGCAACTCCAGTTCATGGTCTTTTTTTCTTGAGGCTTTAATGGAGATTGTTTACAAGTTAGACGTGTAAACATGGACCAGGTGCACAAGATGTTGGAGTGTCTTCCTCTCAAGAATTTGAGGGCTTCTCCGTCAGGACATCAAGTACAGGCAAGGTTGGAGAACTTAAGGTACATAACTTATCTACTAGAAGTAAGAAAGTGAAATGTTAAGCGGCTAGAAATTATCATTGTTTGTGACTGGACAATACATTCATTACCCTTTTCACCAGATAAGTGTGGAGCTATCTGGTACCAAAACAAGAGCCATCTTCAATGATGTTTTTGACAAAATGGTTGCTGCAGCCCAGCCAATTCCAGGCTTCCGAAGAGTAAAAGGAGGTGATAATTTTGTGCTACACCTATCAACTTTCTAATGGATTAGTGCAATCTTTTACGATTATAGAATTGTTTGCTTTTATCTTCATAAGGTTGACAGAGTCATCTAGTAATGTTTTCAATTATTAGCATTTGCCTAGGGCCATGGGCTGTTGTTGGCTCCTACGAAGAGATATTTTATGCTTCTTATGTAGATGCTATTTAGACTCATTTGAGTCTCTTGTTTCTTCAAAGATCACATGGGTGTCCATTTTGAGCTTCGTTTCTGATCACCTATTACTGTATAACACTTTGCCATGTTGATTTCCACTATTTTGGTTTATTGTATTTGGCAAGTTCTGACTTGGTAGGATTTTTGTGAGAAATGGTATAACATCATATGCGCTCAAAATGTCAGGACTACATTTGAAGTTATGTGCTCAGCTTTTTTTTTTTTCTTTTTACGTTTATACAATTGTTTTATGTTATTTGTATAATGTTTTTTTTCTTTTCCTCATTGATGCAAATAGCTGACAATCTTTTCTTCTTTCATTCACTGTGTACTTTCTACTGGGCCCTCTGGATTTTTCAGGAAAAACACCAGATGTAAGTTTCTGTATCCATTAATCTTACTTAATATATTCGCTTATATGTGATAGGTAAGCAATATAAGTATTAAAACTAGATACTCATTCAATTGAAGGTCGGAGTGATTGCCACACTACTTAAATAGAAGAATCTATTGGACCTTGCAGTTTGCATTAATTGTCCAACTCTGAAAGATGTCTATTTGGGATCTAATCACAAAATTCCCATATATTTTTTGACTCATTAATGTAATAGCAAGACCTTAATGCAAACATTGGTGTTGATTCATTCTCCTGTTCGTCTGGCATTGTGAATTTGTAAACAAGCATGCTCTTTTGTGGGTAACCATTCTTCCTCTGTTCCTTCTCTGTCTACGGAGGTAAATTAGATAATACAACACTGTAAACCATGTTCTTTCATGCAAATGACCATATATGCTGAATTGCTGATGCAATATTATTCTCTGTATTTCTTTGTGACACTCAAATCTTCTCTCTTCTGCACCTTGAGTTTCAAACACAAGAATTTGACAAATTTCCTGTCATACACCGACCTTTTTCTGGATGCAATGGGAATCGATGCCTCTAATTCTACTTGCATATTGCATACCAACTAAAGTTGTGTGATTTTTTTCTCATAAGTTCTGAAAACTGGACCTATTTGCTAGGAGTGGCTGTTGATGGGTATGCTGATAAGAATTTAGACATTTATGTTAACGCATATAGCAAGTTCAAAAGTTTTATCTCATAACCTGAGGATCTCTTTTCATATGGCATCGTATTTTGGCTAGCAGATACCAAGAGATGTTTTATTGGAAATCCTTGGACCTTCAGAGGTATACATGGAAGTGATAAAAAAAGCCATAAACGCTACTGTTGCTGAATACGTTGAAAAGGTAAGTTGTACCTAAGTTAATATATGGGAGGCATCTGAAATTTTTGTTTAATTGCATGTGAAGCAATAAACTCTATTATAGTTGGATCCAGTTCTTATATTTTTATTAACGTCCTTACTGGTTATCTCTTTAATTTTGTTTTCCCTTCAGGAAGGTTTAAAGGTCAGTAAAAACTTGAGAGTTGAGCAGAGCTTTGAAGAGCTTGATGATGCCTATGTACTTGACGAAAAGTTCAGCTTCGATGCAGTCATCCAGCTTCAAGAATCAAATTGAATCTGTACTCCAATTTTATGTTCTTCTTCAATTTTTCTGTAAGATTTATAATTTGGGAGGCCATATCAAGATAGAGTGAGCACATTAGAGATGGCATCCAACATTGTTTTATCATATTAGAGTTAAAGATTCTTCTTTGATGCAACAGACATTAATTTCAACTTAGCAAATATCTTGTTCATTTACAAATTCATCCATCCTTAAAAGTTATATTCAATTTCATATTCTTTTCTAAATATATAGAACAACAACATGGAATTCATTTGTTATGGATCTTGATTTTGTTATTTAGTCATAAGTAAGGCAAATGATTAAAAACAAAATATTGATTTAACTATTCTTCTATGAAATATTTAATTTTCTAAATCATAGAAATGAGTTTATTAACACTGTGTATGTTTCAAGGGAATGAAAAGGAATTGGGAGTAATGGAAAGAAAATTAATTAAATTTCTCTTGTATGGTTAATTAATTAATAAAAGAAACGAAAGTAAAGGAAAGTAAAGAGAGAAATTAAACCTCAAAATTTTCCTCTTAATAAAAAAAAATTTCCGTCCAAAAGTTGATGGAAATGGAGGGAATTAAAAAATTAACACAATTTTATCAAAAATACCCTTTTAAAATACTTCTTTATAAAAGACTATTTTTCTCCTACCCTATTGTCTTTCACTTTTTTTTTCCTGCAGTAAAGGTGACAATGGAAGTAGCAGTAGCACAAACTTGGATAACGATGGAAGTAGCAATGGCACAGGCTTGAAGTCCACTACCATCGAGGATATTGATAGGCTATTGGCTTCCGAAGACATTACTCTTGAGGAATTTGCTAATCAACCTTCTAATCAAAAGCAGCCACATGCTCCGGTTGAAAGTAACACTAATGCTAATTCAAATGGAAACAAAAGAAAGACTAGGGAGAAGAACGTCGAGGGGATAAAGGGTGCAATTGAAAATGTTGCAAAGATGCTTGATGTTGGAAATGCCATTGCTGAGAAAAGGAATCAGATTGCTGAAAGAACTCGTCCACGCGTGTACTCAGAACAAGAAGTATATACAGAGTTATTGAATATCGGAATTGAATCTCATCTTCGTTACAAGGCTTATGATTTTCTCACAGAAAACACTACAAGGGTGCGGAATTTTTTTGGTTGCCCAACAGAGGAGCGCAAGGAATACTTGCTCCACATGATGTACGGTACATGAGGAGACATGATTGATGCTTTGGTTGGATGATGTTTTAGCATTTTTTGCACTTTCAGTACTTCTTTGTTTTTTTTTGGACCGATGCTCAAAACTTTTTTAGGCATTTTATGTTGTTTTGAACATTTTTAAAAACTAAATTTTGTTAGACTAAAGTTGGAATTTTGTTTCGATGAACCAAGTCGAAGCTTTTGGTGTGAAGTTCTGGGATGATATGCCATTAGTTACCATTACATTGCGGGGGAAGCACAGACCGACCTGCGGATCATATCATATACGTTCAGCATTTATTTAATTGTTTGTATTTCTTATTCGTGCCAAAAATATAACCACATAAACATGGCAATATCAAACTAAATTAACATTATTTCAAGGAGTTCGAAATTGGTTTCTAATTAGGTGTTAAATAGAGCTCAAATTTCATTTGAAAAATAGCGAACTGGATTTGCATGCTCTTGAAGACTTTGGATGTTCTAACCAAAAATCACATACGTGTCGAAAAATATGGATTTTTACAAACAGTTATATGCATGGGCAGATTTGTCAAATTTATATATTATTACCTAATTTCCATTCTTTTCCATCTATATATCCAAACAATGGAAATTCTATTTCCTCTCACTTATTTTAAGAAACTCTAATCCAAACGAAGGAAATTAAATTTCACTTCTTTTCCTTTCCTTTCGTTTCCTCATTTAAATTTACTCTCGTTTCCTTTACATCTTAGATTGCCATACACAGTGTTAGACTATTTGAAGTTTTATTTTATTAAAAATATAAGATTATAAATAATGTTATCAATAACTTATTCTTCTGGTATATTACTATATCAGCACTAGTTTAGATATTATTTCGAGTAATTTTTTAAATTTATAAAATAATTCTTAAAATTTTTAAAATTTACAAAATAGTTTATTGGCATATTGTACAATTGTACTGTATGATTTACTAGTTTACTATTTACATCAACCATGTTTTTAAAATTTATAATAATGATAATTAATATGAAATAATAATAATTTTTAAATATTTCATATATAAATAATAACCATAATTAATATAAACAAAGACAATCATCATTTACAAATACAAAATATTTAAAATATTACAATAATACAATTTTAATGTTTTTGTTTCAGGAAAATCTTGTTATTCTTAATACTTCTATCAACTTTTAAGATCACCTCCTCTAGGAAGCCCCGGTATTAGGTAGTGTCTGATCCCTCCCTAGTTAAAGTAGAATACTTTCCTCCCTTTATCCAAAAATGGTCAGACAATTTTCCAATCCTTGAGGGACTTTTTATTGCAGGAGCACTCAACTTAGTAGGTTCTTTTTTGACATGAGGCCAACATTTTCAATTATGGTTGCATAGGCCAAGTTTCGATTAGATAAAAAAGGTACTAAGTGAAACACTCCTTAATCCTCAAGGATTTATCTTCAAGCTCAAATCTATGGAAGAAGCTCACAAAGTCGAAGAAGCCAAACCTTGGCACATTAAGGATAATTAAATTTTTGTATAAAGCCAGTCTCTGAGGATGAAGCTAGATCATAGAATGTTGAAGCATGTTTCATTGTGGATCAATATTCATAATGTGCCCCTTGAATATTATTCTCAAACTAGTTTGAGCTACTTAGCTAGTTACATGGGTCAATCTCTTTGTATAGGTTAATTTACATCCTACGTAAAGAGTATAGGGTTTGTTAGGTTTTGAGTTCAGGTGGATATGTCCCAAAAGTTGCTTAAGGTAATTCTCTTAAAGCAATTGAATACCAGGAAGAGTTACTGGAGGATGCTACCCATATCACCTACCACTAGAAACCATCTCCAGACATCTTCGGCAAAGAATGTGAAGGACTGACAAAGATTTTCAAGGAGGTGATTATGCGGAATTAATGGGATTAGACCCTAAAATTCATCTTTAAATCGTAAGTTAGTAGGGAATAAGCAATCTATTATTATTGTGAAAGAAGAAAATATGTCTATTAGTAATGTTCAATCTAGTCTTAATATTAACGTGCAACTTACTGGTCGAGCTAGTGCTATGTGTTCTAAAGCACTTGATGTTAATAAGCTTATTCATTCAGCTAACTTGGTTGACTTTGCTCTTAGTTATTTAGTTAATGTAGTGAATCTACCTTTAATCATTGTGCCAACTTTTCTTAAGTGTACATTTAATGGTGAATGCTCGAGGAAGGTTAATAGGCAAATATTTAACTATATTTTTACCCCCATATTTAATGAATATTGCTTGATATTTTATACTTTTGTTGTATATTTGATACTTAATTCACTCCAAGTGTGTTTATAGGTTATAATTGTCTTCATAGACTTAAAAGAGAAGAATTTGGATAAAAATATGATATAAAACGAAGATTCGAAGCACAGAAGGGATGCACGGCTGTGCATCAGTCCATAGACTTTTGGAGATGATTCCAGACATAAAGAATATCCAGAAGGGACGATATTAATCCAAGAACATAGAAGACAAGAAGACAACATCGAAAGATCTAACAGAATATAAGATCAATCCTCTACCTTGCAACAACATTTGATAGAAGAGAAAGGGAGATTTAAAATTATGAACTCTTTGTTTTTTATTTGTTTTCCTTCCAGTTTATGTTTGATTTCATTTTCTATTATGTATAGCTTAGCTTCTTTATTGTCTAGGTCCAATGAACCCTAGTTTGTGCTACAATTTTTTAATTCTTTTATTTAATACAATTGTTTTGAATGATCTATTTTGATTCGATTACATGTTTAATATATATTCTAATATACTTGGGAATATTAGTTCATAATCTGATTTCATACATAGAGATTAATAAATCTTAGGTTTGAATAAATCTACCGTAATTGGATGAAGTTGATTACAACCCTAGAGATAGGAGGACATAAATCTTTTGGATTATGGTCAAACCTAATAAAGGGATTCACAAATCAGTAAAGCAATCATATAAACTTTAACCTGAGCAATTCAGTTGAAAACATTAGGATTAGTTGTTGGTAGACTCAAGGTCAACTATTAGCATACCATAGGAATCTCCATAGTCTAATAAATTAATAAAACAAATTCATAATAAAAGATCAATCAATTAAGGGTTTTTAGGGGGATTCGAACCTATATACTAATTTCCAACATCGATAATTTTCTAAGTAATTTCTTATTTCCGTGTTCAATGTTGCTGCTATTTTAATTTAATTGTTTACTTTTTAATTTTATTTATTAAAATTCAAAATCAATCAATAGGTTAGATAATAGAAAAATGGTAATTACTAGTAATCACTGTCTTTGTGGGATCAACTAGTACTTGTCAGTACTAGCTACATTTATGTTATGCACTTGCGATTATTACAATATTGACTAACTTAGAAAAAGTCAATCAAAGGTCAATTTAGTTAAAGAGAACAACTTTGATTTGATACTTAAGGCTCTTGACCCCACTGCTTCTTCTCCCAGCCATTCAGTGTTAGCAAAATCCTTGATGTGGTTACTTAATCAACTGGTGTAGCTAACTCTAACTATTCACGCATGTTATCAAAAGGTGATCTAGCACAAAAGTAAATGGTAAGAGTGGTAAGGGGAAATGCTTTCCTAACTTTTCTATATGACTATCATGGTTTAGAGTGAGAGGGGTATTAATAACCTTAATAAACAACATATTGTTGTTGTAATTAAACCTTTGACTTTTGGAAACAAAGCTCAATGAACCAGTTTGTAAAGAGCTTTGGTTCAATGAAAGAAATGACTGACATTTTATCTCTAATCATCATTTTCACTTAAAGGGGATCATTGTTGTTGTTTTTTATCCAAATAAGGTTAAAGTTATTGAATCCTTTGCTAATGAAAAAGCCATTCACTTGTAAATTAATTTCAGATGAAGTAATTATAAAGCTTTTATGTCATTCATCTATGCCTTTAGTTTTGGTTTTTCAAAGAACCAATATGTAGAATTACATTATGAGAGAGTTCTAATGTAACACCCTAACATATGCCATGGAAGTATTATAGCATGTCTAGGGTGTATTAAGAAGTGACCATAATGAATTAAGTATATCTAAGTATATTAAGAGATATACCGACGACGATGTGGACAGATGAGGGCGAATTACAATTTGGTCCTTGAATAATAGTTCAAAAATTATCACGTAGAGATTCTAAAGGAACCGGGAGAATCCCTTTCGTTTTCAATAATCGAAAGGCTAAGGATAAAAGTGTTCTCAATATATTTGAAAGCTTAGAAGTGGAAAACGTGAAGATAGAGTTGAATTTAGAGGAAGTTAATATGACGAAGGCCGGTGTCTAGAAAGTGTTTAATTCTTAAGACAATTTTAGGAATGTTATTCCTGAACACTTTCAGTAATCACATTACAAATACAACATTTATCAATTGGGACCCTCTGAAATAACAGT
>JANSVB020000094.1:470071-494815 GCA_025504935.2 Erythroxylum haughtii
ATAAGCAAATATTCAAATATGCAAAGCATAAAATGTATTGAATTTTCTTAATAACCTAACCCCTAATATGGGGTGTTTCACAATGTGTAATGCATTTGACTGTGATCCATTGGATGTCGGTAAGGTATTGTAAAAACCAAGATACTTTATTGAAAATAAATTAGATGTCAAGGCAAATAAGACAAAGATATTTGAGAGGATTAACAATTAGGGGTGGCAATACTTTAAGTTCGAACTTGTGCCCAACTTGAAACCCTTAAGTTTGAGGCTATCAATTTAAGCCTAATCTCAGGCTTAGGTGATCTGAAGCCTAATTAAATATATTTTAAATTTTTAAATAAAAAATG
The DNA here is from genome assembly GCA_025504935.2 of Erythroxylum haughtii. NCBI lineage: Eukaryota > Viridiplantae > Streptophyta > Magnoliopsida > Malpighiales > Erythroxylaceae > Erythroxylum > Erythroxylum haughtii. The sequence continues at coordinate 470,419 of JANSVB020000094.1, forward strand.
ATGTCATTTTTTTAATTTTTAGGCAATCCGAGCCAGATTGAAGTTTAGTTAACTCGAGTAAGGCCAGTTGACTTTGAATTTAATTGTACAAGCTTTACGATGCCTACCAATAGAACTACGGTATTCAATAAGATCAAGTATTTGAGTGCTATAAGTTTTGAAAAGTGGGAGAGTAGAAGTGACAAGTGGGGGTGTAGGTTTTGATTTATTAAGATGTGTGTTGAAAAAAAGATCTTTAGTGTACTGTGATTGAGTAAGAAGAAGGTCATAAGAAGTTGGCTTGATTTTGATACTAAGAAAATGATGGTTGGTACCTAAGTCTTTGATGGAAAAATTTGAGTTAAGATCATAAATAAGTGAGTTAATGAAGGAAGGTGAAGAATATGCTACTAGGATACCATCCACATAAACTAAAAGAAATGTGACGTGGGATGATTTCTTGTGAATGAAGATCGAGGTATCAAATTTGGAGGAAATAAGTTTGAGGTGAAGAAGCTTTTGACTCATGATATGAAACCAAGTATGAGGGGCTTGTTTAAGGCCATAAAAAGCTTAATGGAGTTTACAGACATAATACAGATGGTGTGGATTTGTAAAGTTAGGAGGTTGCGACATATGATAAGATGCTATTTGATTATGTTACAACATAATAGATATGGCATGGATTTGTAAAGTTAGAAGGTTGAGACATATAATAAGATGTTATTTTATTTGTTAATCAGACATATTTCTTTTGTTTGACTTAACTTTGGAGCATTGGTGGGCCAAATTAGGAATTTTACATAACTGCAGTAGATAAGGTGAGGCCACGCCTAATGCTAGATTCACCTTAAGAGTTTGAATTCAATTAAGAAACTTATTCCCAACTCTATTATATAGGAATTTGGATTTGTTTAGATAAGAATCTTTGCAAGATTGAGGGAGGTTAAGTTTTGAGTAACAATAGAAGGGAAAAACACGTCCAACTCTTCTACAAATCATTCTCTTTCATTGTTTTGCAGTTTTCTCTCAATCTTTCATATTTTCTTCTATTTTTTGGTATTTGAAATAAAGTCATGTGTGGCTAAACCCAAATATTCTAATTCAAGGTGATTTAAAACTCTAGTTGTAAGATTGTAAAGTTTCGTTTCAAACTTAGATTCATGTTTTAATTCAAGTATTTCTTGTTTTATGTTCTTATTTTTATGAATAGTTAATATTAATTGATCTAACAAATTAATTCGATGTTGATTATTCTATAGCTATCAATGAATTCAGTAATCCATGATTGTCATGAAAGATTGATACAAGTAGAAATATGTTATTTATAAATTCACATATTTAACTTATGATAAACAAGAAAACTAAGTTGAATAGTTGTAGATACCTTATTTATTTAATTTAGGCTTTAGTCTTTTTTACTAATTGCTATTATTTAATTGATATGGAATGTTATCATATCCAATCAATTTATGGTAAGCTTGGTTTGAATGCTAGGTCAATTAATTTAGGAAAATTTGAGATTTATTATAACTATCCTAATAGGTTTCGAACTAATTGCTTGAATTATAAAAATTAATATTTTTAGACTAAGGATCAAAGTTACAATGAGATGAGATATTTCTCTTGAATCAGAGTTAGGAATTGTTGAAAATTTCACTTTAATACTTAGTTAATAGGAGATATTTCTCTTGAAAATTTGGTTTGTCAATTGAAATTAAAAAACTAGTTTTTAATTTTTTTATTCTACCTGATTTTACGACTATTATAAAAGTTAAGGGAATCAAAATTAATTTTAAAGACGTCGATAAACCAGTTTACCGTTCACATATAAACTGGTTTTTAAGATAACCATAAAGGAATTTATTATTTACATCAAGTTGATGAATGGTCCAGTTGTTAGATATAGCAAAAGTGAGAATAATATGAATGTTGGTGGGTTTGATTACTGGACTAAAGGTATCAATTTAATCAATGCTTAGGGTATGATGATAACATTTTGCAATAAGATGCATTTTATAATGCTCAGTAAAAACATTAAGATGTCTTTTTTATACAGAAGACCCAGTTATAGTTGATAATATTGGTATGCAAAAGAGGGGAAACAAGGTGGTTCCAATTGTGATTGTGATAAAGAGCATTGAACTCATCAAACATTGCTTAACGCCAGTGAGAAAATTTATTGGCATGAGTGAAGGATGTGAGATTTAAAGCATAAGGGTTGTGTGTGATGGTGGTGTAGGTGATATATTTAAGAAATATACATGAAGTACAAGTATGATCACGTACGCATGATTATGGGATGGAAAACTGGAGGTGAGGGAGGTTAATGAGATAGGGATTGTTGGTTTAGAACTGAGATGATGGAAGAAGAAAATGGATGAAAGAGCAAAGCCAATGAAATGATAGAAAAAGTAGAGGGTGAGGAAAAGGTGGTTATATGAGTATTGGCATAGGGAAAGATAAGTTCAAGAAATAGAATATGTTGAGAAATGTAAATTTTAAAAGTAGTAGGATCAAAAGGGGCGACAACCTTTCTATTAAGGAGAATAGTTGAGAAAGACATAGAGGATGGATTTTGATGAAAATTTGTTAAGCTGGGTTGAGCCTAAGAAGGAAAACAAGAACAACCAAAGACACGGAGAAAAGTGAAATCAAGTTTGTTACGAAAAAGTAGTTTATGTAGGGATTTATAATGAAGAACATGAGTAGGTAATAGATTGATAAGATATACAACAATAGAGAATACTTCAAGGCAAAAAGTTTTAAGAAGAGACGTATGAAGCAAAAGTATGAGGCCTGTCTTTGTAATGTGATGTATTTTACGTTCAATACTATTTTGTTGAGTAGTATGAGGGCAAGAGATATGCAAGGTAATGTCATTGGTAGTTAGGTAGTGAGCAAAGACACATTTGATGAGTTTAGGAGCTCCATTGCATTGAAATATTTTTATAAAATTATAGAAAATATTTTTAGTAATAGATTTGAAAGTTTATAAATGAAATAGGGCAAAAGATTTTTAAGTTAAACGAAAAAATCATATAAAGAGAAAATAATAAAATATTGAAACCCAAAAAGAGAAAGAGATGGGGAGGGTTCCCAAATGTTATAGTGAATAAGTTGTAAAGGTGTAGTAAAAGTGCATAAGATAACAAAAATGATAAACAAGTACTTTTTCCTTGAAGATATGACATAAAAGGGGTTATAACTTTAAATTTGGTGGATAAACAATGAGATAAACTAGAAAGTGTCGAATGATATAGATGATAAAGATGTCGATGTTACAAATCAATTAGATCAGAAGTCACTGCAAAAGTCATCAAAGCTTTAACAGGTAGAGATTATTATGGAAGGTTCTTGCAAAAAGTAGTATAAAGATGTTGAGGGCCTTCACGATATAACCAAATGAATTAATATAAAAAAAGATAGGAGTTATAGGTAACACATTTTGCTACAAATAACATGCTTGTAACGAGGTGAGGAACAATAAGAATATTACGAAGATAAAGTGGATGAAAAAAAAGGAAGAATGTGTTTATTACCAACAACCATTTGGACCTTTATATGGTATGATAGATTTTATAATTTAAGAACCAAAGATTCATGTAAGCTATGACTCTAATGTCTAGTGACCATTTTATAATATTACTAGAATTGAGTTGGAAAGTATCCGTAGCAGGCTGAATATCTACATTAAAATGTTATTAGCAATATGTTAAAATCCAAATTGGCTATTACAAGATTCAAAGTATGGGAAAATGCTAATAGTTTATGGGACAATGGGTTATTTATGGTTGAGGTCTAAAAGTATTATGTGTTGTTAGGCTAGGTAGGGTTTCTTACTTTAGGACCAGTTGGGCTATAGAAGTCTTGAAAGTGAGTGGCCGGCAAAGGTAATTATTTGAATCTAAGGATGTAGTGAGAAAATTTGTGATCTGGTTGAATGGAAGAATTGAGGCATTGCTTTTTGACATTTTGATTATTGTTGGTTTGATGTTGTTATGATTGAAGATACGATATTTGTTTTATAATTTGTATGTTTTGTTCTGATACTGTAATGATGTGTTTAGGGATAATGAAGTGTAATGTTATTTCATTGATCAAATTGTGACATACACGATCCTTACTATGCAGTTTTGTAATGCACATGATAAGCATGAAAAGAGAATTGCAACTGACAGATTCTAGATTATAAGTATAATTGATAAGAACTTAATGATACAATATCATATTAGATAAGACATAAGTTATAGTAACAAAGCATGAGTTTTAGATAAAATTTTAAAGAACAGGTTCAATTTGTAAGAACCTGCCTTTTATTTCAAAGAAACTTGTAAGTTTATAGAAGAGAGTTACGTCATTAGATTCTCTTTATTCTAATTCTGTTTCGTGTAAAAACTACGTCATTTTAGATATAAATAGAAATAAAACATCATTATATATAAAACATTAAATAATATACTAAACCTAACTATTAAAAATATCGTATAATAAATGGAATCTTAACAGTTTACTTTTGTTTATAAAAATTAATTAGTTTAAAAAATTAATTGATTAAATTAATCAATTTTTAACAACAAAATTTTTTAAATTAAATGAAACTAAAAAATTTTAAAATTGAACTTTATTTTTAAAACATTATTTTATATATTTTCTTATTTTTTGAAAATATACGCTCGAAGAGAGATATTTAATTATAATTAAATGTCAAATATAAGACTTTTAATTATACATAATATAGAAACACTTTAAAATAAATTTATAAATTTTACCATTAGACATATTTCGTCTCAATAGATGTTCACTAGTTCTAGACTTTTATCATGATTTATGTTCGATATAATATCGTTATCATCAACAGCACTAAGTTAAAGTTCCATTAAGGCACGAGATTTGAAAAAGTTCAATAGTGCGTAATCTTATCTTTACATAATAAAAAGACTATTTCTAATAGACTCACATTTAATAGGTCATAATGTTCTATGTAACATATTACATTAAATATAACGTCTATTTACGTTACATGTCAAATATTGAAGTTTTAATTATGTAAAACCACTAAGAGATTATTAAAGACGACAGAGAAAAATTCAGTAATAAAAACGACATTACGGTAAGGATGAAGTGTTAAAGCTCATTGCATTTAGTACGTTAACCAGTGAAGAAAAGCTTCATTTGTCTCTCCGTCTAAGCAACTCTAGCGAAGGTCTTAGGCACTATGCGGGTAGAAATCATTTCAAGGAAGTTGGTTAGTCCTTCATCTCCAACTCCACCTCACCTTCGAAGCCTGAAAATTTCGGCTTTAGATCAACTTCCTGCTCCAATTTATCCAGGCGTCATCTTCTACTACTTAGCCAATAAAAATACTACTGAAAGAGACAAACGGTTGGAGAGATCTGTGTCAGAAGCCTTGTCCATCTTCTACCCATTAGCAGGAAGATACCATAAGAAACACCTCTTGGTTGATTGCCAGGACCAAGGAGTAGAATACTTGGAGGCCCATGTAAGTGAAAAACTAAGCCAAGTTCTCCATGGGAACATCCAGGTTGAGCAGCTAAATCATCTTGTTCCGTTTCTAGTAGAATCAGATACCAGTCCACTGCTAGCCTTCCAAATCAACAAGTTCGAGTGTGGTGGACTAGCTATCGGTCTGCGCATCTCACATAGGATTGCTGATGGATTCACGATGACCTCATTCATGTCAACGTGGGCGACAACATGCCGGGTAGGGACCCACCGAGTAAGCTCCCCGGGTTTCTGCCTGTCATCCCTTTTTCCTGCAAAACACATTCCTGGAATGACGGAAGATTCCTCGATAATGAAGAGTGAAATTAAGGTAGTGACAAAAAATTACATATTTGACAGGAAGGTGATATCTAACCTGAAAGCAATTTCCACAACAGCGGCTAGTTTGTCAGGGTTGCTAGTACATCATCAGCCTACAAGGTTGAACGTTGTCACAGCCTTCATATGGGAGATTCTGATGAAGGTAGGTAAATCCAGACGTGGGTACCTGAGGCCATCGGTCTTGAGTCACGCCGTGAACATGAGGGGCAAGACAACTCTGCAAATACCAGAGGAAGCTTGTGGAAATTTCTTCAGGCAAGCCATTGCACGATTCCTGCCAAATAATAGCACTGAATTGCACCACCTGGTGAATCTGGTAACGGATGCAATCAGGAATGCCATTTCTGATTGTAACACGGCCACAAACTATGACGACCTGTTAACAACAGTGTACAAGTCTGTGGCAGAGATGTACGAAGAAACCAACAACCCTGAGGTGGATCTCTATATGTTCAACAGTTTATGCAGAATGCCAGTTAATGATGTAGATTTTGGGTGGGGGAAGCCTGCTTGGGTGAGCAATGTGCATAAGCCATTTCCAATAATAAATCTAATGGACACTAGGGATGATGGAATTGAAGCATGGCTAACCTTGGAAGAGAAAGGCATGATTCTTTTTGAACAAGAGTTGAAAGTCGTTCAACCGTTCCAAAGTAAGTCGGTTGCATCATAATCACCTGTTTTAGTCGTTGACGAGATTCAATAAATTAAATGTTTGATGCGTCAATCTTACTCTACTTTTCTCAAAGTACCATGACTGGAAATGTTGAAAGTTTTTTCTGGATTCTCTACTGACCAACTAGCTTGTACATGTTCAAAGCGTGCGTAATTGAGCCAAACCACACCAACTGATGCGTAAGGCATGTCATTATCTTTCAATACACAAAAAAAATAACAGTAGCTAGTCAAATATCGGAAATATCAACATTTTTGTTAACAAGAGTATTATTTATCCCTTACTGGCTTCAATCTTTCGCTTAAGACAACTCACCCTAGAAATGAAGCGCCTATACATAAGAGTATCAGTAGTGCCAAAAAGAAACCCTGTGTTGCTCACAAGAATTCTCAATTAGTTTTTTATCCATCAGTAAACAATTCCACTTATTTTCCAGCTATGTCTGATGCCATGATACTCCAAAATAGTAGCTAGAGATAACGCAAACTAACCAAAATCTCAACCGGGACCAAAGACCATCTGCAGTTGATGTAGAACCAGAAAATTACCATATAAAGAAAACAGGGACCAGAGTAATACACAAAGGGACATGGGGCAGCATCCTATAATGAAAATGAATGACAGAAGACAAACTTAATCAGAATGATAAAGGGGACAAACATTGCCATACCAAGAAGATGACAAATAAAAAATAAACATGCATAATACAGTATTTGTGATGCTTGCCTCTTGGTCCTGAATGTTTTGCCATCTATGTTATTCCATGAAATTCATATGGTTCCTACCAATATCTTTTCCTTTTTCCCCATCTATATAACCTTCCTAATGGTTCAAACCAAGAATTGACCCACTACCCTAAATCAAGATTTTCAGCTTCGTTCTCAAATATCTACAGTAAAAGCTTTTGTATCAAGTGCTAAGTTGGATGTTAAATTACTCATTATTCATCATCATCAAGCTCATCCATGGCTTTGCCCTAGCTTGGCTCAACCAGAAAAAACTGATAAGCTAATAATCTAGCACCAGATTTGCTAGCCAACTATTCGTTCGGGCTCTCTCCTATCATCATAGCCAAAGAAGTGGAGAGTTTATATCTTGAGAATGTCAGCTAACCTAGAGAATTACATCGTTATGAGCAAAAATAAAATATGTAACTGGAAGTCCTCAATACTGTCATGAAATCTTACAATCACTAAAAGTCAGAAGGCATAAACAGTGTAAAGGCGAATCAACATTTAATTCCCACTTCTAAAGGTGAACTTTAACAAAAGGAGAGAAAAACTTCTGATGATTGAAAATTAAGATCCCAAAAATTGCAAGCTTTGCTCCTTGTGTACTTCCATGATCAAAAGATTTCACCCCGTAAATCTTCATTCCCAAGCCCTCAATGAGCGAAAACAGTGTCATTTCTCCTAGGAGGTCTGTCAGGAATTGTTCCAGGTTTAAACTTCGAAGCCTCATGTTTTGCCAACTCAGGAGGTACAGGACTGTTGCTTTGAATAAGCATTTGCTTGAGATCATAAAAGACATCTGAATCCTGGAAAGTCAAGAATGTAGTAGCCACACCCGTCTTTCCAGCACGACCTGTTCTTCCAATACGATGAGTGTACATTTCAATATTCCCAGGCATATCATAATTAATGACATGGGCGACATCAGGGATATCAATACCACGACCAGCAACATCGGTGGCAACAAGGACATTATATCTTTTCGTCCTAAAACCTTCAAGACTAATTTCCCTTTGCTCCTGAGACTTCCCACCATGCAAAGTTGTCACACGATATCCAGCCTTATCCAGATTCTTGGCAATAGTATCTGCATTCTTCTTCGTGTTAACAAACACAATGGCAGTCTTATCACCAAGTTCATCAAGCAACCTCTGTAACCTCGAAAATTTCTCTGATTCCTTCACCATTATAACATGTTGCGATATCAAATCAGTGGCCTTTCCAGCAGTACCAATATTAACAACAACAGGGTTTCTCAAGTACTTCCTTGCAAGCCGCTCCACAGCTGGCGGCATGGTAGCACTAAACATATAAGTTGTGCGATAAATCTTCTTCTCATCGAGCTCCTCATCTTCATTCTCCGGTTTCAAATTACTGGAAGGCATTGCATCCAACACACCGACAACCTGAGGCTCAAAACCCATATCTATCATTCTATCAGCCTCATCAAGCACAACATAATTACACTGATTCAACACAGCATAACGCCTTTCCAAGCAATCAAGCAGCCTACCTGGTGTTGCAATCACAACCTCACACCCTTGCCTAATCCTAAACCCCTGCTCCTCAATCGACTGTCCACCAACAATAGACACAACTTTGATGCCCAAATAATGTGCGAACTTAACAGTTTCATCCTCAATCTGCTGAGCAAGCTCACGAGTCGGAGCCATAACAACAGCATAAGGCCCTTCAGCCTCATTCTCCTCACTGATGGGAGGCAACCTCGTAATGTAAGTCAACATAGGCAACACAAAAGCAGCAGTCTTTCCAGACCCAGTCTCAGCAATCCCAATAACATCCCTCTGTTGTAACCCCAGCGGAATAGCAGCCATCTGAATGGGAGACGGCTTTTTATACCCAGCTCTCTCCACAGCCTTCAACAACTCAGAACTCAGTTTACTCTCTCCCCAACTCCTCATCGGCCTAGGAATCTTTGAACCCTTGTACGAAATATTAAAATCTTCCCTAAATATCCTCCAATCTCTCTCGGTCATTTCCTCAAGCTTCTTCTCCGACCAATGCCTATCAACCCTCATGTCAAAAGTATCATACAAATCAGCAGCCTCTTCTCGAAGCTTCTGCGCGGCAGCTTCTTCAGGCTTCTCTTCTACACCCTCCTTCTTTCGAATCTCCTCCCTCAGCTCCTTCTCGTTCTTGGCCGCGAGTTTCTTCTGCTCTCTCCGATCCATCCCGGCTCGAAACCCTCTTCCGAACAATAGCTGAGCCTCGTGTGGGTTTTGATACAAGGAATTCATATCCCTAGAAGTGTCCTCAGTGTTTTCCCAATCGAACGAAAACCTAAACTTCTCGCTAGGCTTAATCACTCTCTTCTTCGGCTTCTTCGATCCCAAGTACTGCTCTTTAATCGATTCAAGCTCCTTTTCACGCTCTCGCTCCGCCAATTTGTCCAACCTGGCTCGCTCCCGAGCTTTCGCCTCCTCTTCCCGCTCCCTCTCGCGGTTCCGTCGCTCCGACTGTCGGTCGCGGGCGGCGCGGTCTCTCTCACGCTCTCTGTCCCTATCTCGATCTCGGTCCCGTTCCCGTTCCCGGTCGCGGTCGCGGTCGCGGCGGTGGTCAGAGTCGGAGGGTTTGTCCGAATTGGAGGGGCGGGAAAGCTGGGAGAGGATGAGTTCCTGATGCTTCTTCTGCTGTTCGATCTCTTCTTGGCGGCGTTGAAGTGCTAACTGTTCTCGCTGCGCTTTGGTCAAGAAGACTGGTTTTTTAGGGTTATTGTTGTTGAGATCGTCGATTGGAGGAGTCATGGCTTGTGAGTTGCTCGGAAGAACATGAATACAGAGGCCTCCAGAGAATGGGAAGCGAAGCAAGCAAGCGTATAAATTATAAGTACGAAAATGTTGCTCCTCTTAATCAAACCTAAATGCCCTTTGCCATCCCTAATGCCATAAGTAAATTCTGATTTGATGGCCAATTAGATTAATAAATGAAAAGAAAAGACTAATTTTAATAAAACCAAGGCTCGACTGGGCCAGAAGCAAACCGGTTTGGGCCCAACTCGACTCTTCCCGACCTCCTTATCAAATGAAGTCGTTCTTGTTATAGTTATTATAGTTATTAAGCCATGGGCTAGATCAAATCAGAGTTGTCCCCTTCAATGTTCTTTGGTTAACTTGGTCAAAGTTCATTCATGTATGGGCGCAGGTTCTAACATCAATCTTAAATAACAAAATACAAAGGTAATAAGACACAGCAATTCCTCGTCCTAAGGCCTAGGAGGAGCTGACTCTTCTTTTTCTCTCCATATTGCATGAACTTCATCAGTACGAAACCTCTGGGTGAAAGTAGAGTCCTCCAATGGAGTTGTATAACCATGAGCAAAAGCAATAAGGCCAGTATATGCAATCATAGCTCCATTATCGATGCAGTACCTTTCATCTGTGGCATACAGAGTCCCACCCCTCTCACCACACATTATTCTCATCATCTCCTGCAAACGCTCATTGCAACCCACACCACCAACAATCAGAACATCTTTCTTATCGCAATGCGCCATTGCACGTTCCGTGATCTCCACGAGCATCGCAAACACCGTCTCCTGCACCATATCATACGATTACATACATCAATATGTACATGTCCTTTGGGCATGGATTTGCAACAACTGTGCCTGCTCATGATTCCTGATATAATTTTACCTGCAGAGAGTAGCACAAGTCTGCTGGGGTGCACTCGTTATTTTTGAGCTTTTCCTCAGTGGTAGTTTCAATATAGCTCAATATTCCGCTGAACGAAACATCCATTCCTTTAACAACGTAAGGCAGGTCTATTAATTTCTCTCCTTTCTTAGCAAGCTGATGAAAAATATATATAACTTTTACAGGTGAGATCAGAGAATTTGACAAAATAACACAAACATGACTAGCAGCAAACAGTATCAAGGAACACTTTTTTTAATCTGATAACATCTCAAATAAGCATACTAAATCGAAGTACATGGTACTCACAACCCCAATAGATTACTCAAAAAGAGATGTATAAATAGCAATAACTCTACCGTGACATAAAATCAGAGCAAGTATGGCCCAATAATAGCAAGTTATTGACCCACAAACAGCACCACTTTCTTTGAATAATGGTTAGGGTTTTTTCTTCCTTTTATTCCCTTAATCCAAAGCTATATAGTCATACAGTTGACATAACAGTGGGCGCCAACTTTTTTTAAATGAACATGTTTAGGGCCAAATAAAGTCTAAATGAACATGTTTAGGGCCAAATAAAGTCTAAATTCACAATGATTAATCTTGATGGTCTGCATGGTGTAAATGGCATATGGCTCATTTAAGTTCAAACAAATTAAGCTCAGTCAACTCTACTAAAGAACAATGAAAACAAAAATTTGAAGCCAGTATACCTGCTCAATGTTATATCCAGGAGCTGGATCATTTGAGAGCTGCAAGACCCTAGCAAACCGATCCAAACAATTTCCTACAGCAATGTCAATAGTCTCTCCAAAGATTCGGTACTTTCCTTCACTATATGCAATTACCTGTGTATTCCCACCACTGACATACAATACAACAGGGTCATCTGCTCCAGTCACAATCCTACCCATCTCAATATGAGCAACACAGTGATTAACTGCAACAATAGGCTTCTTCCACAACTGTGAAAGAACCCTAACAACAATAGCAGAAACTTGTAAGGGTGCCCCCATCCCAGGTCCCTTCGTGTAACAGAGGCAATCAATTTCTCCAGGGGTTAACTTTGCATCATCCAGAGCTTGTTTAACTAATGGAAGAACGTGTTGGAAATGATGTTGGGCAGTTTCACGTGGTAGAAATCCGTGGCCAGGTGGGGTAATGTAGGTGTGCCTAGGATTCGATAAAATCGACCCATCTAAGGTAACAACCCCAACAGCTATCTTGTTGGCAGAACCCTCAAATCCTAGTGCTATTAATTGCTTCATTTTGATGAACAACAAGTAAAACCTGCAATTCAACCCCAAAGCCAAGAGTTATATGGACATGCAAATTAGTAACCCACAAAGAGTAAAGATTACTGAAATTCTTCTTAAATATGAAGACAAACGAAATCTTTTTGGAGCAAGTTCAACGATCAAAGAAACATGTAAGCCAGCAAACCATCACATAGTACAGTGAAGATTCTGAGAGGTAAGGCCCCGTTTTAGAAACCATTTCCTAACACGAAAAAACAGAAGAAAAAGAGAAAGCACCCCAAAACAAAATCAGCGCAAACCCTTGTCCCTAAGTAGTCTGACTATTACAAAACCAGAAGTCCCTATAATTATCTTAGTAAAACACATTAAACGAGAAGAAAATAAAGCACAAGCATACACAAAAGAATGAAAATTAAACAAGCAAATGGTGAGAACGAAGAAAGCTAAAGTGATGCGGGTTGTCGAAGAGAGAAAAAGAGAGTTGGTTTACCGGGGAGGTGCCGCGGATAGACGGCGGCTACTTGGGAGGATTGGCGGAGTGGTAGGTTTCGTCCCAGAAGTTGGGAACGCGGCTTTACAGAAGTTGGGAGTTCAAATTTTCAATAAACCGATAGCAGCTGAAATACGGTGTTATAAAACAAATTAAAAAACTAAACCGCTCCCTTTTGCTGCTCCATCCACAATTTGTATCTCCGGCATGACCCTATCGTCCAACGCGGTTACGTTCGGTTTGAGCCGCTTCGCTTCGTTTTCAGCAATGATGGGCCAATGACTCAATGGAGAGGTTTTTGGTTTAAAGAACATTTTCAATTTGAGACTCAAATCTCTTATATTAAAAAAAATGATAATTTTAAGAGATTCTCATGGCTAATTAAATCATTCCTTAAAGAGAGAATAATATGAACCTATTATTAGTTCTCCGCTTAATGTTTCTAGACAGATCTCTGTCGTAATAAACTTGTCTCCTATCTCAAAGAAACTTGTAAGTTTATGAAAAAGAGTTATGTCATTAGATCCTCTTTATTCTAATTCTGTTTTGTGTAAAAAACTACGTTATTTTAAGTATAAATAGAAATAAAACAACATCATTACATATAAAAACATTAAATAAAATATTAAACCTAACTATTAAAGGTATAGTACAATAAATGCAATCTTAACTTAACAGTTTACTTTTGTTTATAAAAATTAATTAATTTGAAAAATTAATTGATTAATTAATGAATTAATCTTTTTTTTAACAACAAAATTTTTAAAATTAAATCAAACTAAAAAATTTAAAAATTAAACTTTAGTTTTTAAAAAATTATTTTATATATTTTCTTTTTTAAAAAAATATACACTCTAAGAGAGATATTTAATTATAATTAAATGTCAAATATAAGACTTTTAATTATACATATAGAAACTCTTTAAAATAAATTTATAAATTTTACCATTGATCATATTTCGTGTCAATAGATGTTCACTAGTTCTAAACTTTTATCATTATTTTTGTTCAATGTTACATCATTATTATCAACACTTAGTTAAAATTTCACTAAGGCACAAGATTTGAAGAGGTTTAATATTGCGCAGTCTTATCTCTACATAATAGAAAGACTATTTCTAATAGACTCACATTTAATAGGTCATCATGTTCTATGTAACATATTACATTAAATATAATGTCTATTTACGTTACATGTCAAATATTGAAGTTTTAATTATGTAAAACCACTAAGAGATTATTAAAGACGACAGAGAAAAATTCAGTAATAAAAACGACATTACGGTAAGGATGAAGTGTTAAAGCTCATTGCATTTAGTACGTTAACCAGTGAAGAAAAGCTTCATTTGTCTCTCCGTCTAAGCAACTCTAGCGAAGGTCTTAGGCACTATGCGGGTAGAAATCATTTCAAGGAAGTTGGTTAGTCCTTCATCTCCAACTCCACCTCACCTTCGAAGCCTGAAAATTTCGGCTTTAGATCAACTTCCTGCTCCAATTTATCCAGGCGTCATCTTCTACTACTTAGCCAATAAAAATACTACTGAAAGAGACAAACGGTTGGAGAGATCTGTGTCAGAAGCCTTGTCCATCTTCTACCCATTAGCAGGAAGATACCATAAGAAACACCTCTTGGTTGATTGCCAGGACCAAGGAGTAGAATACTTGGAGGCCCATGTAAGTGAAAAACTAAGCCAAGTTCTCCATGGGAACATCCAGGTTGAGCAGCTAAATCATCTTGTTCCGTTTCTAGTAGAATCAGATACCAGTCCACTGCTAGCCTTCCAAATCAACAAGTTCGAGTGTGGTGGACTAGCTATCGGTCTGCGCATCTCACATAGGATTGCTGATGGATTCACGATGACCTCATTCATGTCAACGTGGGCGACAACATGCCGGGTAGGGACCCACCGAGTAAGCTCCCCGGGTTTCTGCCTGTCATCCCTTTTTCCTGCAAAACACATTCCTGGAATGACGGAAGATTCCTCGATAATGAAGAGTGAAATTAAGGTAGTGACAAAAAATTACATATTTGACAGGAAGGTGATATCTAACCTGAAAGCAATTTCCACAACAGCGGCTAGTTTGTCAGGGTTGCTAGTACATCATCAGCCTACAAGGTTGAACGTTGTCACAGCCTTCATATGGGAGATTCTGATGAAGGTAGGTAAATCCAGACGTGGGTACCTGAGGCCATCGGTCTTGAGTCACGCCGTGAACATGAGGGGCAAGACAACTCTGCAAATACCAGAGGAAGCTTGTGGAAATTTCTTCAGGCAAGCCATTGCACGATTCCTGCCAAATAATAGCACTGAATTGCACCACCTGGTGAATCTGGTAACGGATGCAATCAGGAATGCCATTTCTGATTGTAACACGGCCACAAACTATGACGACCTGTTAACAACAGTGTACAAGTCTGTGGCAGAGATGTACGAAGAAACCAACAACCCTGAGGTGGATCTCTATATGTTCAACAGTTTATGCAGAATGCCAGTTAATGATGTAGATTTTGGGTGGGGGAAGCCTGCTTGGGTGAGCAATGTGCATAAGCCATTTCCAATAATAAATCTAATGGACACTAGGGATGATGGAATTGAAGCATGGCTAACCTTGGAAGAGAAAGGCATGATTCTTTTTGAACAAGAGTTGAAAGTCGTTCAACCGTTCCAAAGTAAGTCGGTTGCATCATAATCACCTGTTTTAGTCGTTGACGAGATTCAATAAATTAAATGTTTGATGCGTCAATCTTACTCTACTTTTCTCAAAGTACCATGACTGGAAATGTTGAAAGTTTTTTCTGGATTCTCTACTGACCAACTAGCTTGTACATGTTCAAAGCGTGCGTAATTGAGCCAAACCACACCAACTGATGCGTAAGGCATGTCATTATCTTTCAATACACAAAAAAAATAACAGTAGCTAGTCAAATATCGGAAATATCAACATTTTTGTTAACAAGAGTATTATTTATCCCTTACTGGCTTCAATCTTTCGCTTAAGACAACTCACCCTAGAAATGAAGCGCCTATACATAAGAGTATCAGTAGTGCCAAAAAGAAACCCTGTGTTGCTCACAAGAATTCTCAATTAGTTTTTTATCCATCAGTAAACAATTCCACTTATTTTCCAGCTATGTCTGATGCCATGATACTCCAAAATAGTAGCTAGAGATAACGCAAACTAACCAAAATCTCAACCGGGACCAAAGACCATCTGCAGTTGATGTAGAACCAGAAAATTACCATATAAAGAAAACAGGGACCAGAGTAATACACAAAGGGACATGGGGCAGCATCCTATAATGAAAATGAATGACAGAAGACAAACTTAATCAGAATGATAAAGGGGACAAACATTGCCATACCAAGAAGATGACAAATAAAAAATAAACATGCATAATACAGTATTTGTGATGCTTGCCTCTTGGTCCTGAATGTTTTGCCATCTATGTTATTCCATGAAATTCATATGGTTCCTACCAATATCTTTTCCTTTTTCCCCATCTATATAACCTTCCTAATGGTTCAAACCAAGAATTGACCCACTACCCTAAATCAAGATTTTCAGCTTCGTTCTCAAATATCTACAGTAAAAGCTTTTGTATCAAGTGCTAAGTTGGATGTTAAATTACTCATTATTCATCATCATCAAGCTCATCCATGGCTTTGCCCTAGCTTGGCTCAACCAGAAAAAACTGATAAGCTAATAATCTAGCACCAGATTTGCTAGCCAACTATTCGTTCGGGCTCTCTCCTATCATCATAGCCAAAGAAGTGGAGAGTTTATATCTTGAGAATGTCAGCTAACCTAGAGAATTACATCGTTATGAGCAAAAATAAAATATGTAACTGGAAGTCCTCAATACTGTCATGAAATCTTACAATCACTAAAAGTCAGAAGGCATAAACAGTGTAAAGGCGAATCAACATTTAATTCCCACTTCTAAAGGTGAACTTTAACAAAAGGAGAGAAAAACTTCTGATGATTGAAAATTAAGATCCCAAAAATTGCAAGCTTTGCTCCTTGTGTACTTCCATGATCAAAAGATTTCACCCCGTAAATCTTCATTCCCAAGCCCTCAATGAGCGAAAACAGTGTCATTTCTCCTAGGAGGTCTGTCAGGAATTGTTCCAGGTTTAAACTTCGAAGCCTCATGTTTTGCCAACTCAGGAGGTACAGGACTGTTGCTTTGAATAAGCATTTGCTTGAGATCATAAAAGACATCTGAATCCTGGAAAGTCAAGAATGTAGTAGCCACACCCGTCTTTCCAGCACGACCTGTTCTTCCAATACGATGAGTGTACATTTCAATATTCCCAGGCATATCATAATTAATGACATGGGCGACATCAGGGATATCAATACCACGACCAGCAACATCGGTGGCAACAAGGACATTATATCTTTTCGTCCTAAAACCTTCAAGACTAATTTCCCTTTGCTCCTGAGACTTCCCACCATGCAAAGTTGTCACACGATATCCAGCCTTATCCAGATTCTTGGCAATAGTATCTGCATTCTTCTTCGTGTTAACAAACACAATGGCAGTCTTATCACCAAGTTCATCAAGCAACCTCTGTAACCTCGAAAATTTCTCTGATTCCTTCACCATTATAACATGTTGCGATATCAAATCAGTGGCCTTTCCAGCAGTACCAATATTAACAACAACAGGGTTTCTCAAGTACTTCCTTGCAAGCCGCTCCACAGCTGGCGGCATGGTAGCACTAAACATATAAGTTGTGCGATAAATCTTCTTCTCATCGAGCTCCTCATCTTCATTCTCCGGTTTCAAATTACTGGAAGGCATTGCATCCAACACACCGACAACCTGAGGCTCAAAACCCATATCTATCATTCTATCAGCCTCATCAAGCACAACATAATTACACTGATTCAACACAGCATAACGCCTTTCCAAGCAATCAAGCAGCCTACCTGGTGTTGCAATCACAACCTCACACCCTTGCCTAATCCTAAACCCCTGCTCCTCAATCGACTGTCCACCAACAATAGACACAACTTTGATGCCCAAATAATGTGCGAACTTAACAGTTTCATCCTCAATCTGCTGAGCAAGCTCACGAGTCGGAGCCATAACAACAGCATAAGGCCCTTCAGCCTCATTCTCCTCACTGATGGGAGGCAACCTCGTAATGTAAGTCAACATAGGCAACACAAAAGCAGCAGTCTTTCCAGACCCAGTCTCAGCAATCCCAATAACATCCCTCTGTTGTAACCCCAGCGGAATAGCAGCCATCTGAATGGGAGACGGCTTTTTATACCCAGCTCTCTCCACAGCCTTCAACAACTCAGAACTCAGTTTACTCTCTCCCCAACTCCTCATCGGCCTAGGAATCTTTGAACCCTTGTACGAAATATTAAAATCTTCCCTAAATATCCTCCAATCTCTCTCGGTCATTTCCTCAAGCTTCTTCTCCGACCAATGCCTATCAACCCTCATGTCAAAAGTATCATACAAATCAGCAGCCTCTTCTCGAAGCTTCTGCGCGGCAGCTTCTTCAGGCTTCTCTTCTACACCCTCCTTCTTTCGAATCTCCTCCCTCAGCTCCTTCTCGTTCTTGGCCGCGAGTTTCTTCTGCTCTCTCCGATCCATCCCGGCTCGAAACCCTCTTCCGAACAATAGCTGAGCCTCGTGTGGGTTTTGATACAAGGAATTCATATCCCTAGAAGTGTCCTCAGTGTTTTCCCAATCGAACGAAAACCTAAACTTCTCGCTAGGCTTAATCACTCTCTTCTTCGGCTTCTTCGATCCCAAGTACTGCTCTTTAATCGATTCAAGCTCCTTTTCACGCTCTCGCTCCGCCAATTTGTCCAACCTGGCTCGCTCCCGAGCTTTCGCCTCCTCTTCCCGCTCCCTCTCGCGGTTCCGTCGCTCCGACTGTCGGTCGCGGGCGGCGCGGTCTCTCTCACGCTCTCTGTCCCTATCTCGATCTCGGTCCCGTTCCCGTTCCCGGTCGCGGTCGCGGTCGCGGCGGTGGTCAGAGTCGGAGGGTTTGTCCGAATTGGAGGGGCGGGAAAGCTGGGAGAGGATGAGTTCCTGATGCTTCTTCTGCTGTTCGATCTCTTCTTGGCGGCGTTGAAGTGCTAACTGTTCTCGCTGCGCTTTGGTCAAGAAGACTGGTTTTTTAGGGTTATTGTTGTTGAGATCGTCGATTGGAGGAGTCATGGCTTGTGAGTTGCTCGGAAGAACATGAATACAGAGGCCTCCAGAGAATGGGAAGCGAAGCAAGCAAGCGTATAAATTATAAGTACGAAAATGTTGCTCCTCTTAATCAAACCTAAATGCCCTTTGCCATCCCTAATGCCATAAGTAAATTCTGATTTGATGGCCAATTAGATTAATAAATGAAAAGAAAAGACTAATTTTAATAAAACCAAGGCTCGACTGGGCCAGAAGCAAACCGGTTTGGGCCCAACTCGACTCTTCCCGACCTCCTTATCAAATGAAGTCGTTCTTGTTATAGTTATTATAGTTATTAAGCCATGGGCTAGATCAAATCAGAGTTGTCCCCTTCAATGTTCTTTGGTTAACTTGGTCAAAGTTCATTCATGTATGGGCGCAGGTTCTAACATCAATCTTAAATAACAAAATACAAAGGTAATAAGACACAGCAATTCCTCGTCCTAAGGCCTAGGAGGAGCTGACTCTTCTTTTTCTCTCCATATTGCATGAACTTCATCAGTACGAAACCTCTGGGTGAAAGTAGAGTCCTCCAATGGAGTTGTATAACCATGAGCAAAAGCAATAAGGCCAGTATATGCAATCATAGCTCCATTATCGATGCAGTACCTTTCATCTGTGGCATACAGAGTCCCACCCCTCTCACCACACATTATTCTCATCATCTCCTGCAAACGCTCATTGCAACCCACACCACCAACAATCAGAACATCTTTCTTATCGCAATGCGCCATTGCACGTTCCGTGATCTCCACGAGCATCGCAAACACCGTCTCCTGCACCATATCATACGATTACATACATCAATATGTACATGTCCTTTGGGCATGGATTTGCAACAACTGTGCCTGCTCATGATTCCTGATATAATTTTACCTGCAGAGAGTAGCACAAGTCTGCTGGGGTGCACTCGTTATTTTTGAGCTTTTCCTCAGTGGTAGTTTCAATATAGCTCAATATTCCGCTGAACGAAACATCCATTCCTTTAACAACGTAAGGCAGGTCTATTAATTTCTCTCCTTTCTTAGCAAGCTGATGAAAAATATATATAACTTTTACAGGTGAGATCAGAGAATTTGACAAAATAACACAAACATGACTAGCAGCAAACAGTATCAAGGAACACTTTTTTTAATCTGATAACATCTCAAATAAGCATACTAAATCGAAGTACATGGTACTCACAACCCCAATAGATTACTCAAAAAGAGATGTATAAATAGCAATAACTCTACCGTGACATAAAATCAGAGCAAGTATGGCCCAATAATAGCAAGTTATTGACCCACAAACAGCACCACTTTCTTTGAATAATGGTTAGGGTTTTTTCTTCCTTTTATTCCCTTAATCCAAAGCTATATAGTCATACAGTTGACATAACAGTGGGCGCCAACTTTTTTTAAATGAACATGTTTAGGGCCAAATAAAGTCTAAATGAACATGTTTAGGGCCAAATAAAGTCTAAATTCACAATGATTAATCTTGATGGTCTGCATGGTGTAAATGGCATATGGCTCATTTAAGTTCAAACAAATTAAGCTCAGTCAACTCTACTAAAGAACAATGAAAACAAAAATTTGAAGCCAGTATACCTGCTCAATGTTATATCCAGGAGCTGGATCATTTGAGAGCTGCAAGACCCTAGCAAACCGATCCAAACAATTTCCTACAGCAATGTCAATAGTCTCTCCAAAGATTCGGTACTTTCCTTCACTATATGCAATTACCTGTGTATTCCCACCACTGACATACAATACAACAGGGTCATCTGCTCCAGTCACAATCCTACCCATCTCAATATGAGCAACACAGTGATTAACTGCAACAATAGGCTTCTTCCACAACTGTGAAAGAACCCTAACAACAATAGCAGAAACTTGTAAGGGTGCCCCCATCCCAGGTCCCTTCGTGTAACAGAGGCAATCAATTTCTCCAGGGGTTAACTTTGCATCATCCAGAGCTTGTTTAACTAATGGAAGAACGTGTTGGAAATGATGTTGGGCAGTTTCACGTGGTAGAAATCCGTGGCCAGGTGGGGTAATGTAGGTGTGCCTAGGATTCGATAAAATCGACCCATCTAAGGTAACAACCCCAACAGCTATCTTGTTGGCAGAACCCTCAAATCCTAGTGCTATTAATTGCTTCATTTTGATGAACAACAAGTAAAACCTGCAATTCAACCCCAAAGCCAAGAGTTATATGGACATGCAAATTAGTAACCCACAAAGAGTAAAGATTACTGAAATTCTTCTTAAATATGAAGACAAACGAAATCTTTTTGGAGCAAGTTCAACGATCAAAGAAACATGTAAGCCAGCAAACCATCACATAGTACAGTGAAGATTCTGAGAGGTAAGGCCCCGTTTTAGAAACCATTTCCTAACACGAAAAAACAGAAGAAAAAGAGAAAGCACCCCAAAACAAAATCAGCGCAAACCCTTGTCCCTAAGTAGTCTGACTATTACAAAACCAGAAGTCCCTATAATTATCTTAGTAAAACACATTAAACGAGAAGAAAATAAAGCACAAGCATACACAAAAGAATGAAAATTAAACAAGCAAATGGTGAGAACGAAGAAAGCTAAAGTGATGCGGGTTGTCGAAGAGAGAAAAAGAGAGTTGGTTTACCGGGGAGGTGCCGCGGATAGACGGCGGCTACTTGGGAGGATTGGCGGAGTGGTAGGTTTCGTCCCAGAAGTTGGGAACGCGGCTTTACAGAAGTTGGGAGTTCAAATTTTCAACAAACCGATAGCAGCTGAAATACAGTGTTATAAAACAAATTAAAAAACTAAACCGCTCCCTTTTGCTTCTCCATCCACAATTCGGATCTCCGGCTTGACCCTATCGTCCAATGCGGTTACGTTCGGTTTGAGCCGCTTCGCTTCGTTTTCAGCAATTGTGGGCCAATGACTCAATGGAGAGGTTTTTGGTTTAAAGTTTGTTTCTTTTTCGTGTTTTCACTTTCGTTTAAAGACCCTAAATTTATTTGTGGTATAATTATAAAAAAACTAAACTATTGTGTGTTTTTTAATTATAATTTTGAAAATTAAAAAAATAACAATAAAATATCCAACCATTTGATTTTTTAAATTCTAGCCTGAATTTTAAAAAGTAAACAATAAACTATTTAAAATTTTAATTTTTTCAATTCATGAAATTATTATTTTCGTTAAATTTGCTAGCATGGCTTGTTACATATTTCAGAAACTTCAATTATTAATACATGTAACCTAAAATTAACATAACAAATAAAAATTAATAAAACGACATTGTTTAATGACACAATTAAAACGTCGTTGTTATTTAAAAATGACCAAAATTAGATTACGCAATTTCGATAGCCTTTCTTTTCATTTTTAATTTGTTCTTTCGACGTGCTCACTCTTCGATTTTCAGATACTTAGCCCCATCACCCTCAAACTAACGGTATCAGAATAATGAACTAAAAACGAAAAGTTTACTAATATAGTACTATAATACGAAAGTAGTTTAGAGCGTTAAAAGAATAAACAAATAACAAAAAACTAAAGGAAAACAACAAATAACCTTGGATTAGAATTGAAAAAATTTGAAAATTTGAACATTTTATTGTCATTTTTTAAAGATTAAGCTAGAATTAAAAAAATTTTAAAAATTAAACATTTTATTATTACTTTTTAAAATTCAAGTTGAGGAAAGTTCGTAATTTTTTTTAATTAACCCTTAATTTTCACTACCATTAGCGTTTTCAAGTCTGATTACAATTGAGCAATTGGGATTTTATCCGCTAACTTGAATTGGTGATTGACAGTGAGAAATAATCAACTCAAAGAGAAGAACAAAATAAAAATGTCAAAACAAGATAGGGAGAAAAAAAAAATCATTTACATGCTAGCTATACAGAACACGGAATGTAATGGGCAGCTATCAATTGACGAGCAGTTCCTTGGGACATAATTGTGTTTATGGTCTTCCAATCAATCCCAGAACAGACCTTCCACATTTACAGCACAACCACAAGAAGATAAGCTTCTGGATGACAGGATTATAGCTTCCTTCTCCACATCCACCCCATTATGATCCAAAAGGAGGTCGTTCATTTATGCTTATCCAAATATACTTTATATGGTTACTAATCAATCAGAACATTTTGATAGACTATAACCACCTACATACCTAAAAAAGACCAGAACAAGGTTAGCCCCAGATTATAAGAATACACAGTACCCCCAACCACAGTTCTATACAACACTTTCTCCAATTCTTGCTGCTTTGGGGAAAATGAATGGATCAAAATTTGCTGGAACTATGACGAAAATTCTGCTGCTGCTGCTGCTCCTGCTCCTTACTCTCCATATCCCTCACACCCTCTACTATGTGCTGGATTTTCTTTGATAAACTCTCATTATGCTCCTCAATATGCTTGAAAATCAGTTCCAAATGCCTTTTATAGGTTGCGGATCTTTTCTTCTCTATCGTCAGCTGGTGCGACAGTTCCCTGATTTTGTCATGCTCATTCTTCCAAGAAAAGGAGACTAAAATAAGTTGTGATAACAAAATAAGAAATACGACAGATCAAAGCAAGAGTTCAAGGACAAAAGCAAAGATCCGTTAAGATCAATCTAATCATGCATGCCTTCATCTCGTAGCACCTACTTTTGATATTAGTCTAATCAATCCAATTATAAAATTCAGCAGTTGATAATTGGGGAAATTCGAATTGGTTGCAAGGGACGGGATCATAGCTGCAAAAGCGCATGTGAAATCCCCCATGTACACCTCTGTATGCAAACATGTGTGCCAATCTTGGCAACAGAAAAGTTTCCAAGCCTACCCAATGATGGCAGTATCTGTATGCTGCAGAGCAACTTAAACAACACTTATCCTTGGAAAATAGACATGGGAGTTTTGAGTTATAAATTTGATGATTAACTGTCAATTGTGACCATGATTGTATTCATCCAAGGAATGTACCAATGAAGACAAATGTGGACAAATAGACAAATCGATACAACAATATCTCCATGAATGATTAACAGACTTGGAGAACTAATATATGGCAACTGTCAAATCACACAAATAATAGCCACCCACAGATAACGAGAAAACCAAATTGGCATTCTATCACTATATATGGCGTGCAACTGAGTTGTGAAGGGATGAGCTTTCCCGTAATAACATAGCCTTTTCCTTTTATAACGTCCAATCATTCAATTTCCTCCTTAAAACATACAGTTCTTGTCATAGTCCTACAGTTCATGTTCATAAGATTTGTTTCTTACAGCCTCTCCAAAAATAGTTACAACAAAAGATGGGTTGATTCGTGCTCATGGACCAGTATTTTCAGACCCCCCAAAAAATAATCATGATAACAATGACACTTAGTAAACATTAGGTGGAGACCAGCAAATTCCATCAACTACAGAATGCCAAGTGTGTTGTTAACAATCTTCTAAATCCCTACATAATTGAATCCAAAAGTCCTTATCTAAAATCCTAGTAAATTGTATCAAAGTAGCAAACAAATTGTTAACCTTTTTGTCAATATTTTGATTAAGTCAACCATAGAAGT
>JANSVB020000094.1:527303-538476 GCA_025504935.2 Erythroxylum haughtii
TGTGCATGTGCAGAAAAACTCATTCCTCTAAAATTAGAGGCCAAAAGTATGCTCATATCCAAATATGCAATGCAAACCACTAGCCTGTCCCAATTGACCAATTTACCCTTCCAATCGGGGATGGGATGTTACAGCTTATCTTTGGAAAACTTAGTCAAATAGGACATATACCTATATATTTCTTTTCTTTTCTTTTCTTTTTGATTAACTTGACAAAAACCAAGAAATAAGGAATAAGACACTTAATAACAATTTATTCCTAATGAATATTAAATTTAACAAGAACACTAAAGAAAATTGAATGTATAGGAAAAAGAAACAAAAAATAGAAAATTAAAAAACATGATACGAAGAATAAACGTAAATTTAAAATAGCTTTAATACCAAATTCATATACGAATCTCACCAATAGGATTAGTGAAATTTTACATTAATATAAATATGACCAAGAAACATTTTATTAAGAAATTTTTGATTAAAAAATCAAACATAAAAAATACAAAGAATGATATGAATCACCACACTTATAGAGAAGCTAAGATTGAGAGTAATAAGCTTCGAGGATTTGATCACAACTAACAAGCTAGATAAAATAGTAAGTTTTTACAGAACCTGTGACAAAAGTTTCTCTAAACGGTTGAAGAAAATATCTCCAAATATTTTTAATTCATTAATCAAAATGATAAATTCCCCTTTTATATCCATAAGATAGCCTTTTATAGGCATATAATTCTAGGAATATAAAAAACCCTAAGAACTGACTAAAGAAAGGTAATAACTTTAACATAATCTAGTTAGTAAACATAATAACTTTGAAAGGTAAGTCAATTCCTTTCTAAGCAAAAGTTTAGAGTTCAAAAACTAATAAAATCATTAGCCTAATTTTGGCCTAACTTCCAATGTGAATGCCATAATCAATATACATGTATGGCACTAATCACTGACCTCACTTCATGTCCAAAGTTGGTTTGCTTTTAGAAATTTTTCTAGACTAAAACACGGCCAACATGATACCATAGTTTGGAACATGAGTCCAATATGATATTGTGTAAATGTCATGTTGCCTAATTCTCCAATGTTCTTCAATCTTTAGCAACTTTTAGTACTTTGCTTAAACTGTTAGTAAGCTGTCCAAATACTTTTCCTATGTAAAAGTTATTGTAACTTAAGTAGATGCTTAATTCCTATCAAATAATTGTGATGATAATTCCAAAATATGGAACAAAATAATGTTAAAAGAAAAACCGTAAATAATATTAAGTCTATTAAACTATTAGGGATGAATTTAATAGAAAATCCTAAAGGCTTGGGAAAACTCGAGTTTTATTTTATTCACAAAGCAAAATAAATTTCTAAATCTTGATTCTATAGTACACAAAGAAGCTCTAGTTAGAGAGAAATGTAATATAGCTAAGATTTGTGATGAATGGAACAAGAAAGTCTTGAAGCAAACATGTTATGGCAAAGCAGTCAAAAAGTAAATTTAGATTAAAGCAAAAACTGAGGAGTTTGGAATCTTCTCCAAGACTCCTATATAAAGAGGGTGGTTCAATTAAAAAAATAAAAATTGAATGTCAAAATAAATGATGAAATTAAATTACCTCATTGCTCATATAGAGCCTTAATGGAAAAACTTGGTGTGTAAAAGAAAAAAAAAAACAAGGATGAGAGTTGAAATACTTTATCCTGAAACATTAAGCTAAAGATCCCCTAAGTCTAAATTAAAGAGAAAAAATTTCACACCTCATGAACAAGAGGTCAAAGTTGTATTATATTAAGAAAAGTTGTCAAAATGTTTTTATATCCTTTGGAGACTCAGAAGCATGTTTTGATGATTTTGTAAAATTTATTTTCTAAGTAATTAAACCATTCAACATATAAGCATGGTGAATTGATGCTAAAGATGAAGATGATGTACAAATAAAACAAGTACGAAATTCAACATATAAGCATGGTGAATTGATGCTAAAGATGAAGATGATGTACAAATAAAACAAGTATGAAATTGATTTTGAAGAAATATGTTATGACAACGATGATATGCTCTAATGGATTTTTTTTTTTGGGTACCATCGGTACAGTGACTTAAAGCAATCCAAATAAATCATATTATATTACACTTGAATAAGAGACTTTATCTTATTCATGACCTTTTCAAATATTAGGTAACGTTTGGTTGCTGTCTTTATGGGTGGAAATAGATGGCGGGAGCACAAAAATTTTGTGCTCTGTAGTGTTTACTTGCTGTCCTCACCTATTTTTGTCTCATCTCTAGAGTATAGGGACATAAATTTTTGTTCCTTCTAAGACTGTGGTACAAGATTTTTTGTCTCCGTCTCTAAAACAAAGCACATAACCAAAAATTATATTATTAAACTTATCATCATCATCATCATCATCATCATTAATTATTATTATTATTATTATTATTTATTATAATAAATTTTGAACTTTATTATTATTATTATTTTAAATTTTATTATATGAAATTATTATCTTATTATTATTATTAATTGATTATTATTATTGTTATTATTATTATTGTTAATTTTATTATACGAAATTTCGAACTACTTATTATTATTATTATTATTATTATTATTATTATTAATTTATTATACTAAATTTTGAACTTATCATCATCATCATCATCATCATCATTATCATCATTAATTTATTATTATTATTATTATTAATGATTAATTATTATTAATTTTTTACATATTATTATTATTATTAATTATTTTTATTATTTTTAATTATTTATTTTTATAAATATTTTACTTATTATTATTCTTTTATTATTAATATTATTAATTTTATTAATTTTATTATACGAAATTAATTATCTTATTATTATTATTATTATTATTATTATTATTATTAATTATTTTATTATTATTATTTATTATAATTATAAATTTTGTACTTATTATTATTAATATTAATATTGTTGTTATAATTATAATTAATTTTTAATTATCTTTATTGTTATTATTAATTATTGTTATAAATTTTCTACTTATTATTATTCTATTATTATTATTATTATTATAAATTATTTTAAATTTTGTTATTATTATTATTATTATTATTATTATAAATTATTATTATAAAATTTGTACTTATTATTATTATTATTGTTATTGTTATTATTATTATTATTAATTGTTATAAATTTTCTAGTTATTATTATTCTTATTATTAATAATATTATTTTCATTATTAATTTAATTATACAAAATTAATTATCTTCTTCTTCTTCTTCTTATTATTATTATTATTATTAATTGTGGGAAGGATAAAGTTATCTTCAATTGGAATAGTTATTCTTGGAAAAGTTAAAGATAGTTAAAGATGTATTTTATGTATTCCTTAAAATTTAAGAATAGATTTTCTTGATACATAACTATTCTGGATTTGGTTTCTAACCAAACATAGGTTTAGTAATATGTTCAGAATAAAATAATTATTCCTTTGAACTAAACCGCCCGTAAATATTTTCTTTTTGAAATCCGCATGAATGAAATGTGACGGAACTGCAAAAAAATGATATTCTTTTGAAAAATCTTTTCACAAAAGGGAATTTCACATTGCATCGGGTTGCTTTTCTCACCTAATGACAAAATTTAACTACCAAGTTAAAATTTCCTTCACTTTGTTTGCAGGCACTGGAAAAATCAAAATGTGAGCAGTCGCTAGAGTCCGGTTTCGGAGAAGGAAGGAACTGGAACTCCACCTGATATCACATAACTCATTTTATGGTTGTTAGAATAACAATGATCCGCTTTCTTCTCAAACTGTCCAACTGAAGAGTTCAAGGAATCAGGGAGATCTAAAAGGGAAAGTAACGATAAGATTCACAATGTCATTTCTCTACATCCTTTGAAAGTGGAAACAGATTCCACAGATGAAGAAGCGTGAGAAACTAAAGATGCGTGCCTATCCATATCCATGAGTGAATCCAATTCTGAAGATATATATTATATCAGGAAGGTGTGGAATTCGAAGGTTGCCCTTCAATAGATGTAAGGTCCCTCAACGATTTTAAGTCAATCATCCATGCGGATGAACTATGATTATCGATACGATTAATAGTCTATTTATTGAAAAATAACTTCTTTGTTTTTTTTATAGTAAACACCGACATGCAGGCTCGGGAATTACAAGAAGAACAGTACTTATGTGGGGTGTCCATCGCAAAAAGCTGGCGTTGCTTAGCTGCCAGTCTTACAAGTCACAGGTGTTTCTTTAGTTATATGGCTGGCGTGATTGATCCCACTATTCTCTTGGCTTCATCCTCTCCCGTATCCAATATGAACGTGTCATTGATAATACAGGTGTGACCATGGAATATTTTTCTTGGCGTAAATTTCAATCTTGCACAACCGAAAGTTATTGTGCGAGATTGGTGAAGAAGCGTTAGGAATTAAAGAATGTGAACCTTTAACATTTTATCATTTTGTGTTTTAGAGGTTCATCAAGTCGGTCAGTTCTGGACCCTAATCTCATAACTAAGGAAATCAAGTCGATCAAGTTTGTTCTGTCACATTTATTCGTGGGTTTATTAAAAATAACCTTTTTATTATATAAAAATAAAGTTACATATTATCAGGTCTCCAGATTTCGCTTCACTGTGAAACTTCAGATATAATGATGAAGAAGTTGAAATGCAACTTGGTGATATTTTGTTTCTTGCACTAAAAGAGTGTTAGCTGTTGAGTCATAACAAGCTCCTCACTTAAGGCTCTCTTTTTTAAGAGGTTATAAGTTCGAGTTACGTCAAATGAGGAAAAATAGGAAATGTTCCTCCTGATGATCCTCTAACTCCTGGATAAAGCTCCTTGATAGGATCAATTACGGACGTCTCGCTTCTAATAACAGTGTGGAAGTTAGAGCTACTAGAGAATTTGAGA
The DNA here is from genome assembly GCA_025504935.2 of Erythroxylum haughtii. Lineage (NCBI taxonomy): Eukaryota > Viridiplantae > Streptophyta > Magnoliopsida > Malpighiales > Erythroxylaceae > Erythroxylum > Erythroxylum haughtii. The sequence continues at coordinate 532,220 of JANSVB020000094.1, forward strand.
GCTGATGGGAACCTGATGCTGAGTAGGAGAAGGTTAATGATTAATTATCAGCTGAACAATCAAATATGTAAAGGCTTCTTGTGCGCAAAAATGTACAGGTTACATAAGAACTTGAGAGATCTTGGAGTTCTAGATTTACATCCTCTAAAACTCTTTAGGTGGGATTTTAGAGGCATAGGATTAATCCGACTAAACCAAGATACTTAATGTAATTTTAAAAAAAAAATTAAGAGAGAGAGAGAGAGTTGGTACCCACTTGACAAAACCATCAATACAAAACACCCACCAACCACCAATGCAAAACACCCACCAATATGATTAAAACAATGGGTGTCCCAGTCCCTACTTATTTATTTTATTTTATCTTTCCACTTGTTCCCTAAAGTTTTACATTTCTCTATTAATCCAAATTTAAAGAGAAATTGAAGTTAAAAAAATAGAAATCAATCTTTTTTTTTGACAATAATAAAAAAAAAGCACAAAACAAGTTGTATGTAATAAAAACATATCAAGTCTATAAGTAGTCCTCTCCGACCCTCACTTCTCCTCTCTGCATTTTCCTTGTGTCTTTCTAAACAGCCACCCAAGCACCTTCTTTTCTCTCTACAATGGCAGCCAATGGGGTAGTCGAGTCGTCGTCGTCCTTGATCGTCAGCTTCGGCGAGATGCTGATCGACTTCGTCCCCACTGTCTCCGGCGTCTCCCTCGCCGAGGCACCCGGCTTCCTCAAAGCCCCCGGCGGCGCTCCCGCCAACGTCGCCATCGCCGTGTCTCGGCTCGGAGGACGCGCGGCCTTCGTAGGCAAGCTCGGAGACGACGAGTTCGGCCACATGCTGGCCGGGATCGTTAAAGAGAACGGGGTCAACGGCGACGGCATCGTCTTCGACAAGGGAGCCAGAACCGCTCTCGCCTTCGTCACCCTACGCGCCGACGGAGAGCGTGAGTTCATGTTCTACAGGAACCCCAGCGCCGACATGCTCCTTCAACCAGAAGAGCTCAATCTCGAGCTAATCAGATCTGTGAGTAACCACTAAAAAGTCAATAAAATGGTCGGTTTTTTATTTTTTTGATCGGCAATCGTTTGGTTGTTAGGTTATGACACTACTTTATTTTTCGCGCCACGTCAGCAAGAGGATCTTGATATTGGGCGAGGATTCCAACAGCGGATCCTTCGCTTTCGCGTGTGAGAGGTAGTGTGGAGAGTGAGTCTGCTAAATGTCCGAAAAAACTTAAACAACGATAGTGGGAACATGACGAGATATGAATATCATGAAGCTAGTCTCACTCGCCGGTGACGCTGATTAGTAGATCCGGAAAATCTAGGAACTAAGTAGGACCCACTCAGGGATTTGTTCAAGGTCTCATTTTTGGATTTTGCTTTTTTTGAAATTATCAGTTAACGTTTTGTCTTCTTTTTTTAAAAAAAGAAAATGGTTAAATTGTGCGAACTAATATTTCGTTCGTCAAGAAATGGAAAGATCTGATCTTCTTCCCAATGTGTTGTGGGTCCGCAGTTTTTGCGTGTAATGAGGACATGGATAGTAATAATCTTGGGATTTTCCAAATAAAGCGGCAATTTACGCTAGACGCCGTGTTGTGTTGGGTTGTACAAAGACCGCTTCTTTTCCGTGGTAGGAAGAGAAATAGCCGTCTGAAATTTTATATTTGAGATGGGTATCTATGGTGGAGCCGTCCTGTAGCTGTGGAGTCCTTGATTGTTCATCTATTAAGCAATTTATAAACCTACTTTTCAATGTGTTTTGGCATGTTTGTTGGACTTTGGACTAGACCATGATCGGACGGCTTTATCACGTTTTTGTTCGGTAATTGAAGTTTAAAGTAGACGATTCTCATTTAAGTTTATCAACTAGCTGACTGTTTGTTGGCGTGCAGGCTAAAGTTTTCCACTATGGATCCATAAGTTTGATAGTGGAGCCATGCAGATCAGCTCACCTCAGGGCAATGGAAGTGGCAAAGGAAGCAGGAGCTCTCCTTTCCTATGACCCCAATTTGAGGCTGCCATTGTGGCCCTCTCCTGAGGAGGCTCGTGAGCAGATTCTCAGCATCTGGGAGAAGGCGGAAGTGATTAAAGTTAGTGATGTTGAACTCGAGTTCCTCACTGGAAGTGATAAAATTGATGATGCTGATGCCTTGTCACTTTGGCACCCGAACTTGAAGCTGCTCTTGGTCACTCTTGGTGAAAAGGGCTGCAGATACTACACCAAGGTACTTTAATTCATTGTTACCGCTTCGGATCTAAAATCTCTTTTCAACAAATTTGACTTTTAGCTGTGAAGGTAGGTGGTGGATGTTTTAGTTGCTTATGCAACATGCTAGCTGATGGCATGCTTTCTAGACAATGGGACCCCTTATTTTAACAGCCTCACCTAAATAGAGTGTACTTTTTGGGTACCCCACTCGATACAATTTCTTGAATGTGAGAAAGTAATACAAGTAAAATAAACTTAAGAAACTTGACCCTTCATTTACACCAGGGGTCTAGTTCTGAGAATTCTTTTGTTTATTTTGGTTGGTCATATAGTCGCCTTTCTTTATACCTCTTAATATGTTATCTGAGACATTTCTCAGGCTACCCTGATATGTTTCCAACCCCACCTCCTTGTTTAATTTTTTATATGCTGGTGCGTGGGTCTTTATGTCATCGTTAATACTAAAGAAGGGTGTTATGCTTTAATTAAACTCCTAAGGATATACCTACATAATTAAATTATGCTAATAAAGAAACTGGAATCTGGAATATCTTAACCAGTCCTATCTCTCCCTTAGGTCCTTGTAATCAGTCTATGGAAAATGCTTGGGAACTCCAGAAAATCTTTATAGACCTAATTGCTTTATTAGGCATTGTAAAGTCAACATTCAATGTACATATGCAATTGAAACTGTGCCCGCTCCATATTCTAACCAAAAGCTAGGTTCCTGTTGTACCGAGCATGTGACAACGTCGTTTTCTGCATATTGTAAAGAAGTTGCCGAATCATTCTTGATATGCCCAATACTCACTCTGACTCTTGGTCTATCTTTAATCACAGAATTTCCATGGATCTGTGGGAGCTTTCCATGTTCAAACGGTGGATACTACAGGTGCTGGAGATTCATTTGTGGGAGCTTTACTGTGCAAGATTGTTGATGACCACTCCATTCTCGAGGTAGATTTATATCAACAGCAGACGCAGTCCATTTACTACATCTGCTAGAATGACTTCCAGTTGTGTCCATAGACATTATCGAGTAAATATTGTTTTTGTATGTAATTTCAGGACGAGGCAAGGTTGAGAGAGGCACTTACATTTGCCAACGCATGTGGAGCTATTACAACCACAAAGAAAGGAGCAATCCCTGCCCTCCCCACCAAGGCTGATGCCCTCAAACTAATTAAGGATCCAAAGTAGAGTTTTTGCTTCCCAATATCTGCATTTTCTTTTTTGCTTTTGCTGTCTTTGTTTTGATTTCATTTTGTATCGTTAGTTTTTAGTTTTTCTCCCCCAAGCCAGATTCCAATCAAGAATTGCATGCATTTCAATTTGGATAGAAGTTTTCAGTCTCAGTCCTCCTTTCAAGTCCCTTTTTTTTTCCTGTTTTTTTTTATTTTTATCCCATGAGTGTAATGATGCAATGATGCAAAGACTCCAGCCTCAAGTTCCTTGCTCTAATAAATTTCAAGTTGTTGTAAAGAAGCGAGATTACTGGTTGTGTTTTTCCTTTTCTGCTTTTTGAGTTAAGAAACGTTCTTCTTAATGGATGGTTGGATTATCGGTGATGGGAAAGGACTTTGACATGTCGAGAGCTGGACGGAGCATGTTGAAAATGCGGTAGATTGTAACATCAAACTCCATACTAACCAACCATGTTTGTAAGGTGAAGGTCTGACCCTACCAAAACCCTACCTCCCACCAACTTGCACAGCTTACTTTAAGTTAGACATCTTAAAAAAAAAGGTGTGATTGCATTGGCTTAATATAGGATTCAAACAGTTTGACAATGGATCGTATAATGCTTCAAAATCTTAATAGGGTCTTAATTATGAAAATACACTTTTAAGTTATCTACATTCAGACTAATTCTCGCTTTAATCGAATAGACCCTTTACGGGAGATAAAGTTCTAACCCAAGTCTTACCTTGTCCCACGAGCACGGTAATGACAAGATTATGTCACTAAATTATCTTTTTAGGATACCATAAACTTTGTGAACACTCAACACATGCTCAAAAATAAATTATCTTCAACAAAGGTCTGCTTCGCCATGCCTCTGCTTCTCAAAGGAAAGGAATGCCTTGACAAATGAGCACGCCTAATTGCTTCTAAAAGATGGATATGTATACCAATCTCCTTCCGTACTTAGCTGCATAAGCTTGTCGTGTTGGAACTTATGGACTCGACCCACATATTTGCACAACAGTGGAAGCCTAATTGTCCTTTTTTCTTTTCCTTTTGTCCTGAATGCTCAATAATGGAATGATCTAGCATTCAGTTGCTCATAAACGTATTTGAGTTTCTTTATCCTCAACGCTAAATCTTAAGGTAAGGACACTGTAAGCCGGTGGCGAGACAATTTCCTCGTTTGAAATAAAAAAGCTAGAACTTTTGAAGACGTCGTTTCTTTCATTGAACTGGGAAATAATATTTGTCATTGATGAAGCTATGCGGATAAGGAAATGCCTTAATGGTTGTGGATTGCTGAACCATGTGGAAAATAAATGCATCTCCAATATTCTAAGTTCTCAAGGTGATACACCCCAGTCTAATTCTACAATTTTACTCGACCTCCTCAGACTGTAGTTATTGTGTTTTGTTTCCAGAGATGTGCAGACAAACTACTTTGTCTCTCTTTTTCACAGGCATAGAGGAAGCACAGTGATGATGCTTGGAATGCTACAGCACAATTGCTTGTGGATAGCATGCACTTACCTCCAATTGCAGTGAACTCCAAATTAACTTGCAGTTTTCCCATTTTAGCTGCAGCTGAGCCAGAAATGCCTTTGCCCATGGTTCTTTGCTTTCTAATAAGCTCAGATCATACGGCACCGAGAAACTGTTGCAACATTTATTTGACAAGCATACAAATTTAAATATGCTTCCAGTGATGGGAATAGAAAATGACAAGAAAAAGAAAATAGTAGATAACAATGCTGAAAGCCACATTTTAGTTACCACCTATAAAACCTAATGCTCTCAAAGTCATCATACTGTATTGTACTCCAAAACTTGTTCCTTATACAACCTATGCATGGGAACTATATCAGCAACCATTAACACCAATCCTAACAACCTCAGGATGGATTCAGCAGGTCATCGGCTCACATAAAGTATAAAGGAAGTGTTCCTTTCATATGGATTTCCAGCAAGCCATTACAACTCTATTTCTATTTATCCATGAGTGAATGTGTATTTGTTTCTGATTTCATGCATATAGCTTGCAGGTTTAACCACAAATCTCCGTGAAATTGATCTACACAATCTTCTCTTTTCTGATCTACTTATAGTAGGCAAACAATAACCAATAAAGACTGACTTTCTTGACAAAAGAATAAAGTTCTTTTCGAGTAAGCATATTTAAGATTTATGCTATTGAAGTTTGCCCTCTTGGGAATAATTTATGAGTTATATCTCTTTTTCTCAACCTTGATGTGGGTGCTAGTAGCAATTTAATATATTCAATAAGGTATGTGGCCAGAATTACTTGTCTTGACATTGTATACATTCTCCTTGCTAAATCTTATAGAGTTTACCTTCCAGATGATTGACTAAAGTTGAATGAATGGGCATACCTCATCAATTCTTCTTGCTGAGATTCTTTAATGGTTGGGACATTCCTACAAGGCATAATTTAGAAATAGATAAATATCAAAGTCAGCCACTTAGAAGATATGTTTGTTGAGAAGAGAGTAGCTGGACTAATCTCAGATATAAATTTCCCCAGTGGTCAAAGGAATATATCACTTTACTGGATGCTTCTAATTGCATCTACAGGCACATAACATTTTACAGGTCGATGAGATAATACTGGCACAACTCACCGTCATAGATACCAAAATAAGGCAAAAGAAACTAACAAAAAGATTAAAGTGACCAAAGAAAATCAAGATGCATATGACAGGTCAAACAGGCTTCTAAACTTCATTTTATTGTTAAAAAAGATGTTCTTCTTCAGATTGTACACTAACTTAAAACTTAAGCATAGGCATGACTTTTCCATCGGAAACTTCAACTCCAACAGGCTCAAAACTAGACAATTAC
>JANSVB020000094.1:554014-564623 GCA_025504935.2 Erythroxylum haughtii
TTTTCCTGTGCATTGAGATTGGAGAGTTGGATGGGACAGAATAGTTAGCCATGCAAGGTTTCAAGGATATGACAAAATAAAGACCAAAAACCTTGACAATTTCAAAACAGAACAAAAAAGGATGATACAGAAGCAAAAGTGAGAACTACTTGAACCATTGTCTATAAAACAAAATAGAAAAAGATTGCACAGTTCATATTATCATCATTTTTTATCTTAGATCCTATCCACTTTCTTCCCCCTCCTCCATCTATATTAATGGTTAAATTCCTTCTTTTAATCTATTAAAAAAGGGCTCTTTGAAGAAAGCAGTAACACATGCTATACTTGATGAGCATGCAAGTGACATATCCTGCAGTACGAATTTATACTTGACAACGATTTTTAATTTCTGGTGATATCAACGTACAAAATTATTGGATACATTGGAACACAGCTTCACACATGACATGTTGATATAATATCTGAGACTATATAAAGGTAGAGACCATATGTAGACCAAAGGTGCCTCTTAAGACCATTTCCGTTCAGCATACACCAAACAATATGCAGCCACACGTGTTTGAAGCTCTTCCCACCAAACATTCTTCTATAGGCCATTTCTTGCCCTCTACCACCGGTTCATAAGGATTCACCAATGATAGCCTCTAAGATAATGCTTTTACACACGCTTCATGCTCATGTAATTTCCTTCTTGCTAGCTAGAGACTTTTTTTTTTCTGTTTCAACCGGTGAATTCCTTATTTTACATGTACATCGAAGACGTAGAGGATATTCAAGAAGAATTTGGAAATGATTTTCCTCAGCAATGTTTGATCTAGACTAGAGATAGAATCATGTAAAAGATCAACTATGGAAAAGAAGACCAACTTGTGTGTGAGTTCTTGGATGTCCCTTCTTTCCTTTGCCTCTTAAATAGTAAAGGAAAACTCTTATAAGACAAGTTAGAGGCTCTTACTTTCAAAGGTCTGATCAAGGTAGTCAGCAGATGTGAATCTACAGACCAATCTATTATACAGACAGCTAAACCAGAATCTAATGATTGACAGAAGTTGAGAAGACGTGAGAACATCGGAATACAGCACACAGAACTCAAAAGGAAACGCGTACAGAAATTGAGAAATGAGATTACTTGGCATATATCACAAGGAGGCAATTTGTTGGAAAGACACTGAAGAAGAAGCCTCTGGTGCTTGCTTGCGAGCTTGTTTGCTGCATGCACTTCTATGTCACATTTCGCGCAAAGTGCAGCCTCATCAGCACAACAAATCACTGTAGCAGGAGCTTTCTCACACACATCACACTGGATCTTCATCTTCCTTTAACAATATCCCCACCCACTCCCTTCGCTTCTTCCAATGAATACCCACTTTCTTATACCTTCTCTACTGGCTGTAAAACATCCAGGCAGATCCAAGATACGACTGAATGCAAATTGCCACCGTGAAAAAGATGCAAACTTGAAAATGTAAGAGATACCCACAAACTGAAATATCGTTGGCGATTCAATATGAATGGCAGGTGAGTAATTGAAAAGGTCAAACTAAAAACACTTAAAACAAAGCAGAAAGTGAAATGAAATATTGAGCTGAAAAGATGAAAAGTTTGGCAACGCAAGAGGACAAAGGTAGAGTTGTTGGCATGGCATTAATGAAGATTTGCACAGCTAAGATGGAGAAGTGTTTGGGTTGGGTCAGCGTGGGAATGTGTGGGGAGAGGGAGAGTGATTGGCGGAGAATCTACTAGGTGGGTTGGGAAGATAAGGCTTTGGATTTTGCGGATCAAAATCAAGAAGAAGAAACAGCGAAGCACTGTGGACCAAAGCAACCGCCCAATGTGTGGTTGTGGTGTCCTAGCAAGTACCGTTAGGTGTCTGTCGTTTTATATGCTTGCTAAAAATATCTATAATTGAAATGCAATTTTAATAAAATTAGACAACATAATTAATTATGGGTCACTAAGATCTTTTCAAAAGCTGACGTAGCTGTTCTAGGAATTATAAGAAAGCTAAGCCATATGCTTGCATTGTGTGGATGGTTATACCAAAACTTAAGGTCTTTATCATAGAAATTAAAGGCTGCCATTCTCCCCTAATCTCATAAAGGGCATTCTGTCTGGGAGATCTTTGCTCAACTCTACGTGTAACACATTTAAGCATGTCTCATTCTTCTCCACTTGGCTGTTACTTTGTCCATACGTTTTGGTTTTTCCAACATATCTGGCTATTTAGTGAATATTAACTAAAAATGAGGATGTTTTCGTAAGTAATCCTTTCAAGGCTAATAGAAAGTTTCCAAACCTGCAAGAAAATGGGGAGGTTTTATATGTGCCACAGCTCGGTATCCAGCACCCCATTTGCTTTTGAATCAGAGGACAATTTGAAGAGAATACGATAGCCGGCATATTTCCTCCCTCCCTATTTTTGGGACCTGATAGGTTAGTCTGGAGGACCTCCGATCATGGACATTTTACCGTAGCTTCTGCCTACTCTCTGCTTTTGGCCCCCACGCCTGCTGACCCGTCTGACATTTGGAGGGCCATTTGGCAGTAGTTGGGCCCTCAACAGGTGCGCTCTTTCTTATGGTTACTAGCCAAGGACCGCTTGCTAAGTAATCAACAACGGGTGCGTTGCCACCTCACCGCCGACAGTACATGCCCCCACTGCTCCCAAGACGAATCCTCTCTTCATGTAGTGCAGGACTATCCGCTCGCTCGCCAAGTGTGGGCCTCTCTCCAATCCAACATAGTCACATCGCCTTCTTTCGCTCTTCCCATCAAGGATTGACTGCACCACAACATCCTCTAGCATCGACGAGAACAGGGCCAGGATTGGGTGCTTCTTTTTGGGTTGACCTGCTAGTTCCTCTGGACATGACGGAACAAGGCTATTTTTGATCCCGCTTTTGTGCGACCTATCTCACCATCTATTTTTATCTTATCTTTTGCAGATCAGGTTCAAAGGTCTTTCGAGAGACACCGTCTGGGCATTACCGGCTTCCGTCCTCGCCAGGAACAACGGATCGGTTGGTGTCGACCGCAGGCTGGATGGGTCAAGTTGAACACCGATAGGGCTTGCAACCGCGACCAGTTCACGGCCTCGGCTGGTGGCCTCCTACGCGACAGTGACGGCAATTGGCAAGGCAGCTTCTCTCAATTTATAGGATGGTGCTCAGCCCAATCAGCGAAGCTCTGGGCCATTTACACAGGATTTTCCTTGGCTTGGCATTTGGGTTTTCGTCGGCTTGAGCTGGAAGTGGACTCCTTGGGGGTGCACCAGCTCCTTTCTTCGGTGGCCTCCTACTCTCAGTCAGACAACCCTATCGTCATGGGTATCCTGGACCTCCTCAACCGAAACTGGTCTGATATTCATCGGCATGTGTACCAAGATAGCAATAGATGCGCGGACTGGCTCGCTACCCAGGGCGGTCCTACCGCTCTTGGTATCACTTATTTTGATGTTACACCTTTAGGGTGCCTTAATCTCCTCCTAAAGGATCAGTCGGGCCGCTGTTTCTCCCAATTCATTTAGTACCATGTGTATTCTTTCCCTTTATACTAAAAAATAAAATAAAATTGTAACCTCCAATAGTCCTTGCCTTTCTAGACGTTATGAGCTCATGCACTAACCACCAGGAGCATGTGTAGAACAATTTTGTCATTTCCCATAATATTAGACAATTATTAATTATATTTTTTAGTTTTTAAATAATTTATCAGCTAAGTTATATAATTTAATCCAAATAAAGAGAATAAAGTAGTTTAAAAAATAATATAAATTAATGAGTTGAAGTCTGGGAAGAAAATGGATCTTGATTAGTGTGAACCGGACCTATATCGAGCTTGTGATAAAAAAGCCCGATATGAAAACTATATATAAAGGTCAAGGTTTTCTACAATTGCTTATATAATTCATAAGCATATGGATCATCTGATCCGTGAAAAGTGCTTACGTCTTAAGAAAATTGTAGAAAGACGTTAACCGTGTGTCCGTGAACTTTTTCCGTGAAGGTCCTAGAAGATTAGAGCCCATTTTAGCCTCGAAAATTGCTTCGAAATATCAGACGGAATCGAAATCAAATATTTCACATTTCCTTCATTTTACCCTTTCATGAACGATCCAGAACATGTAATAAGGTCTATCCTATGTTTTATATGTAGTTTCAGAGCGATTACATGATCAGAATGTCGGAAACAAAAGGTTTTTTTTTATTTTAATCAGTTTTTGATTAGTTTTTTTATTTTTTGCGTATATGATGACATAAAAGTGGTATACATAAGGGTTAGCTATAAAAAACGGATTGAAAACGGGCCAAAAAGGATGAAAAATGAGTTTCGACTTGACACATGTATGGACAGGATGAGGACACGTGTCGGCGCGTGTAGTGTATGCACCGAGCAGTATAGGCGCATATATGCATGGGTAACGCATGCGGGAGACGCTCCATAAGCATTTGGAGTGCATCGGTCAACGTGAGTGTAGCACACACTCGCCCTGTGGCCACACGCAGCATAACGTTAGCACACCGTGCTGCGCTGACTTTAGCGCTACAGTAATGTTGATGCTAGCACCTTAAAAAAAGAAAAAAGAAAAAATTACATAATTCCTGTAAGGGTACCTTTGGTTCTTTTGGGTCAGTTCCCTGGTCGGAAAATTTTTAAAGTGATTTTTCAATTTTTTAGGATTATTACAATGGTAATTGGATTTCGGGAAAAAAAAGTTTTAAAGCTTTTTAAAGCTAACTTTGAGTGTATTTTTGTGCTCCGAACTACACATAAGAGAGACACTTAAGGTTTCATGTCTCGTATAATAGGTTTGGTATTTGAAAAGGTATGATAGTCACTCTCATTGAGATTTTTTATACATAAAAGTCTCAAATAAAGTTTAAAAACATTGTTTTTAGTATTAGTATGTGATTATTTGATTGTGAATTTAGTTTGTGCAGTTATAATCGATTTTCACATACATTATGCCCATATAGAATGTGAGAATGACATATAGATATATCCCTTATGTTTGTCGTCTTTTTGAGTACTGGTAAGATTGTAGTCATCACAGTAACTTTTCAAGTCAGTATTTGGATTATATCGTGTGCATAAAGGGGGATGTCTCTGATCTCATGTTTGGTTATTCTACCCATAGATGTTGACCTTATATAAGATTTTGAGATGTACATAAAGGCATTAAATGGAGGAAAGCCATTGCTTAAATGATCTATTCACCCATAAGTGGTAGTGTCATAAAACTTGATGATTTGTACTCTGATCGCTTTTATGTGGAGGTCTAATTACATATATTATATATTCAGCTTATAGGTGTTTCATAATATGTGCGATCGGATTCTCTATATAGATACTGTTACCATTGATGTCTTACATTTAAACTTATTTTTATATTGTCTTTTCTATCTTGCAATCACCTTTTTTGTAAACAACAATGTTGTCATAATTGAGACCTTAAATAGTTTTAATTTCAAAAAGGGAAGAAGGATGTGGAGTTTGCACTGGAGATGGCTGGTGTCAGTATGGCGATGCATATCGAGAGACCTTCTCCACTTACTGATATCAGCTCAGAAGCTAATAAAGCAACTATGGCGATCTGGGAGCGGTCAAATAGGATGTGATATTTGATCTTCAAGAGGTCGATCCCAGATCATCTGCTGGATAGATTACCGGATATGATCATAGCGAAGGAGTTTATGGATGGCATTTTCCAGAGACACAAGGTGTCTTCTTATGTGGAGCAGATCACTTTGATTAAAGAGCTATTCTCCATGAAGTATACAGGAGAAAGAGGCGTTCGAGAGTACATTAGCAGGATGGTTCACCTTCATAATAGGCTAAAGGCACTTGATGTACCAATTCCTGATAACTTCATAGTGGATCAGACACTAAATACTCTCGAGAGAGAGTTTGAGATGTTGGCTACCTCCCACATCTCTCAAGATGAGGCTAGGACATCAATGCCTTGATTTCCCCGTGTACTGCAGCGGAGGAGAAGATTAAAAGTTCTCCTCATATAGCCATGTTTGCAGCTGCCAAAGGTAAGGTGAAGGCTAAGCCCCAACAACCTAAGGCTAAGTGTAAGAAACACAAGCCCTCTTCAAAGATTCAGACTGGACAATCCAGCATTGCTAAAAGGTCACATGACTTAAAGGGTATAAGGTGTTTCTTCTGTAAGAAGAAGAGACATAGAAAGGCTGATTGCGAGAAATACAAGTTGTGGAAGGTTAAGCAGAAATTGTAAGGTAACTCCTCGGCCTATATGATTCATGAATCCAATGTAGCTATAACCACATCAAGTTCTTGATGGTTAGATAGTGGAGTTTCTAATCATATTGCTTCCACAATGCAGGGGTTCAAATCTAGGAGAAGGCATACTAAAGAAGAGGAGAAGCTGATGCTCAGCAACACTGAGGAGGTGGATGTTTTATATGTAGGAGATGTAGGTTTGAACGTTGATATGAGGTTTGTACTGGTTTTATGAGACACATTTTATATACCGTCTTCTAGACATAATTTGATCTCTGTATCAATTTTGGATAAATAAGGTTATTATTTTGTATTTGATACTTCAGTTGTAAATATTTCTATCAATACAAGACATATCGAAACTGCCTTCTTATCCTACGGATTGTATCGAATGTGTCTTACTCATAATCAAATGTATGCTTCTTCTTATGTTACTCAACCTATTACTCAAAAGAGAGCCTTCATAAAGGAAACATCATACATGTTGTGACATAAACGTCTTGGCCATATTTCCAGGAAGAGGGTTGAGAGATTAATAAGGGATAACGGTCTCCCAACTCTGGACTTCAGTGATCTAGAAAATATGTATCGATTGTTGTAGTGGTTAGTTGACCAAGATAAAGAAAGATTGTTAACTCGGGTTTCTAGTTTATTGGACCTCAAACATATGAACATTAGGGGTCCCTAAACAGTCACATTATGCTATGCTAGATATTTTGTGACGTTTATAAATGATTATTCCCGCATGGTTATGTGTAGGGATGGCAATGGGTAGGGTTCAGTTCGAGTTTTACTCAACCCATATCCATATCCATTTTTTATGACTCAACCCATATCTATATCCATATCCATCGGTTTTTACAATTTACTACCCATATCCAAATCCATTAGGTTGTTCGGGTTTTTGAATATCCATCGGATTGTATAACACATAAAAAAATAACTTCTAAATAGAAAATATAAAGAGTAGATTTTTGTGAATGCTTCAAATCAAAATAACTTTAATAATAATAAGTCAAGATTTTAATTTGTATGTATTAAAAAAATTATAAAATTGGAATAATAAAAATCATAATATTTAGTACAAAGACAACATACCTTTTTCACAATTTAGAACTAGAACAAAGATTGAAATAACTAAAGCTTCAAATTGTCTTCGCGTGAACTCTACAACATTCAAAACTCCATCTCCATATCATTTGTATTATTATCATCCTATAAGAAAAATAAAATATCATGAAAAATGTGAGTATTGAGGAGTAAAGTAGAGATTTTAAAGTTGTTTTTTCGTATAAAATTTTAATATTTTATTATATTTAACCATAAATATTCAAGAAAAATAGAAAAAATAGAGTTAATAAAAAACGGGTAGGATATGGGTATTCATGGTTCGGGTTTTACTCTACCCATATCTATATCCATTTTTTATGACTCAACCCATATTCATATCCATATCCATCGGTTTTTACGATTTACTGTCCATATCCAAATCTATTGGGTCGGGTAGTGCGGATATTATTCGAGTTGAAAACCCACTACCATCCCTAGACCAGACACAACTAAGACAGATTTTTTTCGGTTAAATTTTGACATAAAATTATTTTTAGTTAAAAGAGAAACATTTTTAGTTAAAAGACAGTTTCTCTTTTAACTAAAAATAAGCCTACTTATTATTGAAACTCTCATAATTTTATGCCTCAACAAATTTTAATTTGGCTTTTAACAACGACCACGATGACATATATCTTGAAGATCTACATTTTTCAAAATTATGTGGTCTTCCTTTGTAATGAGTTTATAATTTATTGGTTTAGTTGGTAATTTATTTTACAAAAATATTAAAATATTACTTTAAATTATGAAAAATTAGGTTTTAAATAAATTTTAATATATGAGTTATTAATTTTGTTTATATAAAATTATAACTAGACAATGTGAATTAATTAAATGTAATTTTGAAAATAATTTATTTAAGCATTAGTTAAGGTGTAAATTTTATTTTATCTTTTTTATAAAAGATTCAAATAAATTTTTACTATTATTTTTATTAATATTTTATTTTTATTCAAAATATAATAAATACTTACTTAGATATTTTATAAAATTTAGATGTGTAAATCATATCTTTCACTATTTTAAATTTATATGGTCCTTGTTTACAATAAATTTATACTTTTTGACAAAAATATTTAAAAATATATTGTCCAGCTTTGGCCTGCTTAAATTTAATAATTTTTAACATAAAATATTAGTGATAATGCTTATACCCGTCATTGTCTACTCCTGAACGACATTTCCCTGCAAACGTGTAGAAAGTTTGATAAAATAGGTCGCGTCTCTGCGACGAAGTTGACCATGTGTTTGGTTATTGTCCTCGTGAGTGGAAACAGTAGATAGGACCAAAAAATTTTGCCCCTGTGAGCATTTAGTTACTGTCTCTGAATTTTTATCTACCGTCTCCGGTAGACAGAGATAAGATTTATTGTCCCTCCCAAAAAGATAAGACAGGGACATGTTGTCCCTGTCTCTCACGTTATAGCAACGTTTCAACGGCTATGTTTTTAAAATGACTTTGGTTTCTTTTGTTTCATTTGAGTTTTTAAAATTGACCAAAACCACAATATTAATTAAATTAAAAATATCTTTAAAAATATATTTCAATAAAATTTTGATTTAATAATTAAAATATAGTTAAAATAAATATGAATTTATAAATAATATTTTATCAATAAATATTATATAAGATATCAAAATAAATGTTACTAATAAAAAATAATTTATATTTAAGTTTTATTTATTAATAATTATTTTCCCTTTCAAGACAAAGAAGAGAAGACTTCCAGATTTCATTCTCTCCTCTTTCCTTCTTTCCTTATTATTATTTGATGCTAATGATGATTAAATTTTTATATGTAGTTACATCTATGAATTGCTAAATTTCTTTTATGAATTACTTTTAAATTATTTGTTAAACTTTACATATTTAATTTAATGGATATGTTTGTGATGTTTATTGTTTTATAATCAATTTGATTGGAGAGAGTGGATTGATCAACCTGTGTTGTATTGCACCAGTGAGGTTTCAATAGAACTATAAATATCAAATTAATAAGCATTTCAAGAGAGGTATTATCTTTCAATTCAATTCACCAAAGTCTTATCTTTCAATTCATCATGCTCGGCTTGTCAAATAATGAATTTTGTAAGAGCTGTTCTTTTACTAATATCATAGGCCCAAACATTACATTCTAGACCACAAGTGTTCCCCTTGTCACTCGGAAGCAAGTTCTTATTGAGATTGTAATTAAGGGCAAACTGAAAGTGAGGTTGTTTTAGAAATAAGACCCTTCGATCGAGCATTAGAACCCACAAGTAAAACCTATTCTCAATTAACTAAGCATTCCAGAGAAGTTTAGCATACACTTTTTACATTACTCATGCGAGTAGCAAGCATTCTCTTTTCCTTCTAACTCACAAAATCACTAGGTGTAGCTGTTAGATTATTTAATGTCCCATGTAATTTATTGATTGAGTCCTATAAAATGCACCCAAGATAATGGTTATTGGGTATTACTCGAATGGGTCTCAAATGGATTACAGACCCTTTTCATCTCTCTTCCACTTACCAAAGGACGTGTTTTTTGGTAATGGTATATAAGTTGCAAAACTTATGAAATGAGAATCATTCTTAACCATTGAGAAAATCATTAACGAAAGAAGACGAGAGGAAATAAAACTCTTTCAACGATACAACATTTAGCAAAACAACAAGCATGGATACAGGTACGCGCAAAACGAATCGATCCTTTAATAGTTTTACAATTGGTATCAGAGCCACGATATTGCATGATTTGTGTTCCACCGTGTCTCAATTATGTATGATTGTGATATGATGTTTTTCGGTTTGATTGTGATATTGTTGAACCGAAATATAATGGTCATTCAAAGAACAGCCAACAATTGCATGTTGTTATTTCGAATAATAGACTAATGAATTTTCGGTGAAGAGTTGTCTTGTCTTGGATTCTATATTTGCTCTACAATCAATGAAAATCGAAACGAAAGTCTATTATTCGAATTTATGTTAAGGTTTAGATTAAGGGGAATATATACAAAAGAAAGAACCGGAATTGCTTCATGTTTATATGGGTTATGTTTGTTGCGTTTCTGAAATGTTTGATACTGCCTTCTTTCATGTTGTGTTTTTGTTCTGTTCTTCAATATCCATGCATATCCGAAGAATGATTTTCGGTTCTAATGGTGGAAAGAAAGAAACGAAAGTCATGGTTTAGAGAGAATCGATAGATCCATAGGTTGGAATGGTTTTTGGTATAACGAGAAATCAAAATCTAGTGATGCT
>JANSVB020000094.1:564723-578470 GCA_025504935.2 Erythroxylum haughtii
GAGAGTGTTTACAACTCAGTCTACATAATATGCTACATACATAAGGAAACTAAACAAAAATTAAAACAAACTATTTCTTCAGTCCTAGCTGACAAACCTTTAAGCCATATCTGAACTCCAAAAGTTATACAAAATCGCTTCTCTGCAGTTTTAGAAGCTAGGTTGTCACTCTCTCAAATATGAAATTGTCAACGTTACAATTTTGATGAGTTTTGCAAACTCAGTAGAGTAACAATTCTCGCTGGTTCACTCTTGTCATACAACAAAACAATTCATATTATCATGTAATTCACATCAACTTGGTTAAATCAAGTAATATTATGGATAACTTGTTCACAAATCTCATAATTCAAACACAAGTTCATGACATTAATTATCACATATTCATACAGGGAAGTCATCATAACAATGTAGTTATTCAATTTATTCATATCATATTTGAATGCAATGTTTATAAGACTCAATTAATTTATTACGTTGTTATGACTGTATGCCTTTTTCACTGTCCTGTATCCGTTGTAGATAGCGGGCTCTTTCATACCATCCTTTATCCCTTAAGGATATAAGGCTCTTTAAACACATTAATCCTTAGGCTCTAATCATGAATGTCTAAGCTTTAAGCTCTTTTTTTTACTAGCAACATCAATCACAACTGCCTTTATATTACATGCCTTGAAATGCAATGCATGTCACAATTCAGTCATTACATTCAATCACTTTCAATCACATTCATTTTCATATTTGTGCATTAATGATAATCATCGGGCTAGGTCCAACATTCAACTTTTCGATTGAGAATCAAATAGTCAATCTCATTTACATACAAATAGCACTTCCAATCATTTTTACATGCATCAAACGCCTCGAACAATTATTGTTAGGAATTTATAACACAGTCAACACATATCAAATTCAATTAGTCAATCTTATTCATATACAAGTAGCACTTCCAATGATGTTTGCATGCATCAAATGCCTCAGACAAATATTGTCTCAAATTTAGAACATAATCAACACATATCAAATTCAATTCAATAATAAATAGAACAAATTAAGGTGAGACCATCTTAAGTTACTCACTATTGTTCCCTTTAGCTTATTGCCTTGAAGTCCCAGCAATGTCTGGAAGCGGTCGTTCTACTTAATCTTTTATATGCAAATAAATACATTTTCATATTACTATATTGTTGATGTAATTGAATATGCATTTTTATAAATGTATCATGTAACATGCATGTTCAATGACATATGCCTGGGTATACTTTTGTAATAAACCGATGCAAAGATCAATTGTACTTCAAATGTGTCAAAATTCATATACTCATTAACTATTCCAGTTTTTTCTCAAAACCCATCTTTCGGGTCAACTTTGCATAATCAATAAGACAAGGAAGATGGTGTATTTATGTAACACTTACTTCTAGAAAATTGTTTTCATGTGCCTTAAGTTTTTAATGACACCAAGATTATACAATTTGATTGATTATTCTATAAGTTATACTTAAAATACTACAAACTGAGTACATTTGAAATTTTGGCTAGGTTATGATCATGCATTCAAGTTGTATAACTCATATCTCTCAATTACAATATCCAAAAATTACTACTAAGAGAATAAGCTACAACTTTTGTGAAGACACCTTTATCTGATTTAGCCAACATCAATACTATTTATTCAATAACAAAAGGACAAGATTTTTGTCATTGGTAGTAAATCAGCCTAAGTCAAGACTCAATTTCAAGCCAAATTTTGAAATTCTTAGAGACAGAATTAAAAATTGACTTCTTCAAGAAAGTTGTAGACATATGTCTCAAGTTTAATCTGAATTAAGAATCAACTCATTTGGAAATTTACAGATCAAGATGTAATCAAAATACCAAAGTATGTTTAATAAAAAATTTCCAGTTTATAACATTCCAGCACATTTCCTCTTTTTCATTCTAAATTAATTAATCAAATCTTTCCTGAACGAATTCAGATGGCTCTAAATTTTCATGAAAAGGAACAATGTTTTAAGAACCTATTGGTTCAAGTTTCAAGTCATTTGGAGAGTGGATGGAAAAGTTATAGCCAAAAGACTCAAAGTTATTCAATAAAAATACTCTAGTTCATATTCAGACTTCAAAAACCAAAATCATACACACAAACCATCACCTTCTTCTTCCTCTCTTCCACTTATCCCATCATCTCTAACATATACTCTCCCATTTACCTCTTCATTTCAACTCCCATTTCAATTCAACTTACTTTCAACTAGCTCATAACTCAAGATTAAATTCAAATATTTAAAAACCGATACATACACATATTTTAACAATTTCAACTTTCTCTCACTACTGTAATTTTGTTTTCAACAATAACAATCCACCAACCAAAACAAAACCTATAATCATACAATTGTACACCACTCACGCACGCATCCATCCACAAGCATGAAAACATCATCTCTTTGTCATTTATCATTATTATAACCATGAAAATGAAAACATAACTTACTTGTTTTAGATTTCACACTATTCAGCAAAATTTTAGAACTTAAGAGAATGAGTTGTCGTTGGAGAGAAGAAAGGACATAAAAAGACAACCAAATAAATTAGCTCATCATTTGCAAGGTGTAACGGTGATTTGAGAATCAAGCATATAAACCAAATGCACAAGAATGAAAAACGTATGGTGGTTCGGTGATAGGGAATAAGGAAAAGAGTGGGTGATGATGTTCAGTAAAGAATACCGAGAGAGCTGGAAACTTGTTCTTCTTCCTTTTTTTTAACATAAAAGTGGTACCTATGCATGTAATCCATTTGTCATGCAAGTGAGACTGCCACGTGTTACACTTCCAGTTATCTATTTTGTCTAAAATATCCCAAAATTTTAAAAATTCTCTAAAATTTACCAAAATTTTCTAAATAATCATAATATTCTCCAAATAAATTTTCGCCACAATTAATTTTACAATTCACATTTTCATTACATTTATAAATCAATTATACCCGAAAAATGTCAATGAATACATGTACAATTATTTCATGAATATCAACACACAATTCACATATTTAAATATGTCATATGATGCATGAAATGCACTTCTAATTTCTCAGTATATTCTCATTTACACTATTCTGGGGTTCTTACCCCTAACATAGGATATTGGGATGTTACATTTGTCATGTAGTTTCTCTCTCTATTCTAAAGGGGTTTTCACATAAATCTTTGTATTTGCTTCTTTATTGAATTTTTTTTATTCTCATACTGATATTATCTTATTAAATTTGATTAGAGAATTTTGTTGTTGTTGTTTGGTTTATTTTTTTAAGAATTGTGTTTTTCTCTCATCTCCTAACACTAACAAATAATAATAATTAAATATTATAAGAAATTAGAACTTAAATATAGTAAGTAGAATTATTAAAAAATAATTGAAATTATTTATAGATAATTAAAAATATTATCAAAACCCTGAAATCCTTTGATATTAAATCTTGTCTACGCCTTAATACTTTCTCAAATTTGATTTGCTTAGCTATATTTTAATTCGTTGTTGTAATCTTCCTTGATATATGCTTGAGCTTGTAATAAGAATAAATGAAATGGCAATGGGATACATGTGGTGATTAGTACACTTGACTTGTACATTTAAGAGCTGATCAAAGAGAAAGACGATAGGATGTTTCCTAGGTCCAATCTTCTAGCTTTTATATACCATTCGGGGCTGCAATTTTACTGCAACGTTTATATATACAAAACATGCAAATTAAAACGTGGCCCTTGATCATGATTTCTTCAACATGAAGATTAAGTTGCTACACAACTTACTGCCGGACTATTATTTACTTGAAATGTCAAGTTTGCGGCTATTGTGAATCGTGATCATGCGATTTAAACTACTTTTATTGGTTTAGCAAAACTAATTATTGAAGATATCTATAAACTACTTTAGATATTACTTAATTAATAACTTGAATATATAAATTTAAAATATATTACATATTGCATTTATACTTGAGCTATAAATGCAATATTTAACTTTCTCCTATTGTCAAAGTTACCAATTTTGAGTGTTTCTTATCTGCTAATACATAGCAAATGTTCTCTTATACATAACGTGCTTCAATATTAGATATACGATACTGGTAACCAAATATCTGTACGCAACAAAAAAGAAAAAGAAAATGGATATGTAGAAAATGACATAACAAGATAGCAAATGTAGCTGCTTCGTTGATTCCTGTTGTTTTAATATTCAATTTCCAAGCGTTAAAAAAGATTTGTGTATACTTGCTAATAATGTTCACACCAACACCATATCCTTTGGGCGGTCATTTATGAACTAAATTGGAAAGAATTTGCACGGAAATTACACTTTGCCGGCCTTGTACTAAATTCGATTAACAAATCTAAACCATTCGTTTCTATTCAAAGAACACTGTCCGTATCAACACGTATTTATTGCAACCATCATCTGATCACGAATGGACTGCTCGAATTAAAATTCTCTCTTTTTCTCTCTCTCTGTTTTTTTTTTTTTTTTTTCTCAATGGCCAGTTCCTTTCCACTTACCTTTTAAAAGCAGACCTGCTTGTCTCTTTGTTTTTCTAAAGACTTGTTTTTCCACCTTCACAAACTGCTAAAATTCACCATAGCTATACTCAGCATCAATCAGAGTAATGCTTTTCCTATCAATTACGTACTTTGCTGTGTTCTAAACTCGGTCTCTCTGATTTTTCTCTCTACTGCTCTATACGTCTTTCTGTCTGGATTCACTTTGGACTTTAAAGTCATGACCCCAACTCCATTTCAATTCTTCTCTTCTATGGTTTCCCAGAAGAACATGAATACTACTTTTCCTCCTAAACGAGGCAAGATTAAAGTTCAGATTTTTGAGTGGATATGGAAGAGTGTTACCTCTGTGGTGTCTAGAGCAGTTGGAATTGTGAAAAGTGGAGGAAGTGGAAGCGGAGAAGAGAAATGCACTGTTTCGGCAACCCCTCCACCAATTGGAACGCGCGAAAACGTTGGATCGTGATGTTTATTCACCGTGACCTTACTTATCAACATATTGGATCTTTGTGATCTATGGTCAATGTCTTAGTTCTCTAAACTACGTTATCTCTGGTCTTTGTTTCCCCTACTGCATAAGGTAGTTCTTTGTAAAGCAGTATATATGTCTTTTTTGTTGGAACTTCACAGCTTTTAAATCTATATCAAGGTGTCTGTAGCTTCAAGATGTGAGTAGTAAAGATGGGTCTTTCTACTTGACTCATGGAAGTAGTTAATTTTCGAAGGGTTATTTCCTTTTCACAAATATACAAATATTAATTCTCGGAGCAAACCACCCATTTCGGACGCAGCACTCTTGTACTTAATCTTACCCTACTACTCATTAATATAATAAGTTTATAACTCAGTTTTAATGTACTTAATCTTTGCTGAAGTTCCTTAAAGCAACACGATCCCACCACTTCTCATATATAGCATGTTTGGTTTAATGAAATAGATATTCTATTTTTGGTATATTCTTAAAACTTAATTATTTCTGATTATGTTAAAATAGACAGAATACTTAATATTAAGATTAGATATTCTTTAATTTTCAAAAATAGCTAATGATCATCCTCACTTGTGTCGTTAGCTATTCCAAGAATAAAGTTATTTGTTCATGATTTCTTCTTCATTTTCACCTTCCTCTAGAAAATTATTAAAATTAATAATAAAAAATAATAATAAGTAGAAAATTAATAATAATAATAATAATAATAATAATAATAATAATAATAAAATTAATAAGAAGAAGAAGAAGAAGAAAATTAATAATAATAAGTAGAAAAATAATAATAATAATTAATTATAATAAGAATAATAAAATTAATAATAATAATAAGAAAATTATCAACAACAATAACAATAATAATAATAATAGTAATAAGGATATTTTGGTCTTTTGTTAATTATTCTTTTATTATTTCAAGTTTATATTTTCAAACCAAACATTTGCATAAAAATTCTTTAACTGTAAATCATATTAACAATAAATCATACAAAATAATACCTATTTTATTCTATTTCTCGTTTTTTCTATTTTTAAAAATAATTATTTTATCCTTATTAAGCTAACTAAGACTCGAACACAAAAGACCCCCACGGAAGCAGGAGGACTACTAAATGTATACACATAAGGTCAACTCGACCCCACTTTCATTTGTCCCAGTTCTGCAGTTGTGAAAGGGTAAACCAAAATTTTGTTAAAGATGAAAAGAACCTTTCATTCCTTAACCGAAATTTTAAATAATTGAAAGGGGCCACTTGTATTTGGTGTGGTATTGCACAGTACTGTGAAATATTAAACTGGCAATGAATGTTGTGCTTGTCGTTGCAGTTTGCTTGATGAAGCAACGTGGCAGGAAACCTTATTTTAACTTTGGTTTTGAGAATCGATTTTGCTCCAAGAACTGGGACTTGGAGAAGGACTTGATGGGCCAATGTTTCAATTGCTTTCTACACGCTATTCTGACCTGTAATGTATAGTTCAATGAACAATTTCTTAATGACCTACTTGGTATTTGACTACATATAGAGGATAAAAGTTTTAAGTACCACTACCAGGAGAATAATTTATAGGTTCTAGTTGCTTAACTTCGGTATGGCTCATATGTTACTTATATCACCTACAAATTAGCCTCTCGATGATAAGTGTATGATCAGAAAATTAAATAATACTTGGTAGAAATGCAATGAAAATTAAATGAAGCTTTAGTATATAGAAATCACATTCAATCGCTTAATTTGTCATTTATTTAGCTTGCACTTTCTTTGTCTTAGCTTACCTGCTAGTAGGAATAGCAATGGGTAGGGTTCGGTTCGGGTTTTACTCTACCCATATCCATATCTTTTTTTTATGACTCAACCCATATTCATATCCATCGGTTTTTACGATTTACTACCCATATCCAAATCCATTGGGTTGTTCGGGTTTTTGGATATCCATCGGGTTGTATAACACATAAAAATATAACTTCTAAATAAAAAATATAAAGAGTAGATTTTTGCGAACGCTCCAAATCAAAATAACTTTAATAATAATAAGTCAAGATTTTGATTTGTATGTATTAAAAAATCATAAAATTGGAATAATAAAAATCATAATATTTAGTACAAAGACAACATACATTTTTCACAATTTAGAACTGGAACAAAGATTGAAATAACTAAAGCTTCAAATTGTCTTTGCGTGAACTCTACAACATTCAAAACTCCATCTCCATATCATTTGCATTATTATCATCCTATAAGAAAAATAAAATATGATGAAAAATGTGAGTATTGAGGAGTAAAGTGGAGATTTTAAAGTTGTTTCTTCGTATAAAATTTTAATATTTTATTATATTTAACCATAAATATTCAAGAAAAATAGAAAAAATGGAGTTAATAAAAAACGGGTAGGATATGGGTATCCATGGTTCAGGTTTTACTCTACCCATATCCATATCCATTTTTTATGACTCAACCCATATCCATATCCATATCCATATCCATATCCATATCCATCGGTTTTTACGATTTACTGTCCATATCCAAATCTATTGGGTCGGGTAGTGCGGATATTAATCGGGTTGAAAACCCACTGCTATCCCTAGTTATGTGTGTTTTTTAAAAGAAAAGTCTGAAGTTCTTGATAAATTCAAGATCTTTAAGACTGAGGTTGAGAACTAGTTTGAAAAATCAATAAAGATTGTCAGACCTGACAAGGGAGGGGAATACTATGGCAGACATAGAGTTGCAGGACAAGAAAAGGGTCCGTTTGTCAGGTATTAAGAATCAGATAAAATAGTGGCTCAGTTCACTATACCAAGTAATCCTGAGTAAAATGGTGTGGCTGAAAGACGCAATCGCACCCCAAAGGACATTATGAGATCAATGCAGAGCAGGACTAACCTACCCAAATCCCTTTAAGGCAAAGTCATGAAGACGATATTATATATCTTGAATAGAGTCCTAAATAAGTCAGTATCCAAGATGCCTTTTGAACTTTGGAAAGGATGGAAGCCAAACCTTGCGCACATTTGTGTATGGAGCCGCCCTGCTAAGGTAAGGTTATATAATCCTTATGAGAGCAAATTACAACCTTGTTCCACTCGTTGCTATTTGGTAGGTTATCCCGATCACTCTAAGGGCTGCAGATTTTATTGTAGAGAAGGAGGGGCTAGAATAATGGAATCGCAGATGGCTAAGTTTCTGCAATATGATGTCCATGATGAGAGAGGATCTTCATATCCTTCAGGAGATAGTAGGACGGATACTAAGATTATTTCGTATCCACTTCTCATACATTCAGGTCCCGTGGATGTAGGTCCAAGTATCATACCTATGCAAACACAGGAACCTATACCTGTTTAGGAAGAGGTTTCTGAGATATAAGAACCTATATAGTTACGCAGATCCACCAGAGAGAGGCGACCTGCTATCTCACCGGATTATATAGTCTATTTAGGTGAGCAAGACTATGATATAAGACATGTTGTGGATCCAGTTACTTTTATAGGAGTCATTTCTGGTTCCCATACGGATAAGTGATGGGAAGCGATGAAGGATGAGATGTAGTCTATGAGTATAATAAGGTATGAGAACTTGTTGATTTACCTCAACATTGCAGGCTTGTTAGTTGCAAGTAGCTATTTAAGACCAAGAAGGACACACAAGGTCAAGTTGAGCAGTTTAAGGTGCGTTTGGTTACCAGGGGATTCACTCAGAGAGAAGGAGATGACTTCAATGTTACCTTATCTCCTATATCCTCAAAGAATGCATTTAGAGTTATTATGGCAATAATAGCTCATTATAAAATGGAGCTACATCAGATGGACGTTAAGATCGCTTTCCTAAATGGTGACCTTTATAAGGAGGTCTATATGGAGCAACTTAAAGGGTTTCAGGATCAAGATGCAACTGACAAAATTTGTAAGTTGACTAAATCAATATACGATGTAAAACAAGCTTCTAGACAATGGTATCTAAAGTTTAATGAGGTTTTAACCTCATTCGGCTTTGTGGAAAATAAAGTTAAAAGATGCTTATACTATAAGGTCAGGGGAACAAAGTTATCTTTTTATTACTGTACGTGGATGATATCTTGCTCGCATCAAATAATTTGACCATGTTGCATAAGGTAAAACAACTTTTGGCCAAACACTTTGACATGAAGGATTTAGTTTAAGCATCTTTTATCCTTGATATGCAGATTTATTGGGACAGATCTCAACACTCATTGAGCCTCTCACAAAGAGCCTACATTGAGTGAGTGCTACAAAGGTTTAATATGGTTGACTATAAGCCTATTGTAGCGCATATCTTTCATAGTGAGAGATTATCTTTGGCATAGTATCCAAAGAATGAAGTTGAGAGAGAGGCTATAAGGAATGTCTCGTACTCTAGTGCAATTGGTAGCCTTATGTATATCCAAGTACGCACTAAACCGAACAGTTCATTTGTTGTTGGATTGCTGGGTCGATATCAGGCTATCCAAGGTGTGGATTATTGGAATGTAGTTAAGCGAGTGTTAGGATACCTAAAAGGTATCAAGGATTATACGTTGACATACGGGAAAGTCAACAATTTGAACCTCACAGGGTATACAGATTTCAATTTCGCTATGTGTCTGGATGATTGCAAATCTACTTCAGGATACATTTTTATGTTAGCAGATATTGTTGTATCGTGGAAGAGTGTCAAGCAGACACTGGTAACTTCCTCGACCATGCATGCAGAGTTTGCTGCATGTTATAGAGCTGCTAAACAGGCAGTTTAACTCAGAAACTTAATTTTTGAGTTATTTGTGGTAGATTCGATAGCTATATCCATTCGGTTAGATTGTGATAATATTGCTGCATTGCTGTTTAGTAACAACAACAAGAATATCACAGGGTCTAAGCATTTGGAGGTCAAGTATTTGACCATAAAGGAGTTGATTCAGAAGGGTGACGATGAAATGGAGCACATCAGGACTAATGAGATGTTAGCTGATCCATTGATTAAAGGACTTCGCGCACTAGTGTTTGTTAAACATATATCTAGTATGGGCGTGTTAAAGTCCTTAGACAGAAGTAGTTACGGATCATCGTATTTGCTCCTTAAAAGATTGACATTTTTGAGGTATTACGACATTATGATTATTTATTAATATAGATGATCATCTTTTTATCCTCAGTCATAAATGTTCTTGTGTATAGTCATTATACATATGAAAGCCTTAAGATTTGTGTTGATCTTAAGCAATTTAAAAGTCATTTGTCATCTATAAAGATTGATCTTGAGCCTATGTCATTTTGACATATACAGTTTAGTTTGAATATCCATAAATTTAACATAACATAAGGGGATATAAGTTTTCAAACTCATAAAGGTCTTTAATGCAATTTAGCATTCAGTTAGAGAACATAAAAATTTTCTCTAATATTGTTTAGCATTCAATAAGAGAAAACAGGATTTTTCTGCTGCAGTTTAGCGCATGTAGTTTAGCATAAAATTGGAAAAATTGAGTCCTACAAGCAAAGCTGATACGTTTTAAATCATACATGTATCATCCTAGTTTGCCACACTCTATTTTCTTATTCATATTAGTGAGGTATAAGATATTCGTGATTGTATTAGACCTGTGTCGCACATGACATATATATTTGATATTTTTCGGTATCGAAAGCCTTGCAGAACAAAATGTTGGACTTTCATTACCTTTTGATCAAATGTTTTAATTTTTAAAATTTGGTATTAATACAATAACATGACTTAATTGATTTTTTTAAACTTTTTAAACTTGAGTTAAAACTACAATTAATACTTGTCTAAGAAGGAGAATGTTGGACAATTTTGTCCTTTTTTATAATATTAGACAACTATTAATTATATTTTTCAATTTTTAATAACTTATCAATTAAGTTACGTAATTTGATTCAAACAAAGGTAATAAAAGTGGTCCAATAAATGGTCTAAATTAATAGGTCGAAGTCTGGGAGAAAAATGGATCCCGATTAGTGTGAATTGGACCTATATCGAGTTTGTGACGGTAAAACTCGATATAGAAACTATATGTAAAGATTAAGATTTCCTGCAGTTGCTTGTATAATTCGTAAACATACGGATTCTTTAACCTGTTAAAGTACTTATGTCTTAAGAAAACTATAGAAAGGTGTTAGTCGTATGTCCGTGAAAGTTTTCCGTGAAGGTCCCGGAAGATTTAAGCTCGTTTTAGCCTCAAAAACTGTTTCAGAATATTGGATGGAACCAAAATCAGGTATTCATCATTTATTTCGTTTTTAACCTTTTCATGAATGATTCGAGACACATAATAAACTCTATCCTACGTATTACCAAAATTAAGCATTCAATATTTTCTTCATTTTTAACATTTTCATGAACGATCTGAGACACATAATAAAGTCTATCTTACGTATTACAATAAGGACCTTTTGCCAATCAAAAAACCAACTAGTGTAGTGCTCTAATTCTTGGCTCCATCTTTTGAGTATCTTGATGTCTAGTGAAACAATATTTCTACCATTGGAATTACTAGGAGACAATATTGTAATGAGGTATTATATATATACCAATTCTTCAAATTACATTATTGTTAACGCATGTTTCTTAAAAAAAAAGTCCTCCAATTCCAATCTTTTTTAACCAGACGCATAAGAATGCCAAGTCATTGCTTTAAGTTATGCTATTCTCAGATCAGTCTGTTCCAGGTTGTCTTATCTTGTAGCTTACTGTTTATATCTTGACTCTTGGTGCGGACTAAATTTCTGAATCACGGTACTAATTCCTGAGATTGAATTTTAGGATAAATGCTGTGAATATCAATGCTTTAGTTAGAAAGAGTCAAATTACATCATTTTGATGATTTTTTAAAACTTCAAGTTTCGGGGAACTGGACTTTGGTGTTTTCTATCCTGAACTGCAATCAACATTCCCTTTTTGTACACTTCTTCATTTATTATGAGCGATGCGATTTTGGAATATACAAATTCTCAACCCAAAAAGTATGCAGTTTACTTGTGGATTTACTGGAATTTGCTGAAACAAACGTAGTAAGAATAGTCGAGGGATGAAATGAACAATTGTCATTAATACATAATTTGTATCAGCTGAATATCAAGACGTTGGCAGAGAGGAGCTTTTTAAAAATCATTTGATTGGATTTAATCAATTAATCAAATCATTTTGTGAAATGGAACTTTTGAGCATTTTGTGAGCATTTAATGTATGGAGAGAGAGGACACTTGTATTACTGAACCTTCTTCTACCATTTCTTTTAACAGAATCCTGGAGCTTGCTTGTACACTCGAACATAATCAATGCTTTCCTGTGATGGTTCAAATAAACACACCGGAGACTTTGTCTTTGTGCATAGTGTTTGGTTCAGTAAGAATCAGTTCCTTGCTCTGCATTTTTTGCATTAGCGTTGATTTGTTGTGAAATATTTACTTGTTGCAACAGCACGAGATTTTCATCTTTGTGCGTGTGATAGTGGTGATAAAAGACTGTACATTAATGGAGATACTAGCATAGGTCCCATACTCTGAATAGTACCGTGCAAATCAACTTAGAGGTACAGAATGATCATGTCAAGAATTGGAGGGCTTGGGACATCATCGTTTACATTGTGCAACTAATAGTCCAAACAACACATTTGTTGCATGTGATTCTGGCGGATACAAATCATGTACATGAAACTGGTAAAAGAGCTGCCTATTCAGATTTAAGGTTATTACATCAAAATTAAAAACGAAACAAATGTTGCAGAAGATGTCATGTTTCTTTTGAGTTATCTAGGACGGCTCCCAAGTGTTTAATTAGGATTAGGAGTCTGATGACAATTACTTAGGGAAATCCAAAGCTCAGGTTCATAGTCTCTGGATGGAAATTGACTTTACTGCTGTTTTCACAAAGACGTGTAAGTGCAGAGACATGCAGATGTAGGAGTATTTTGGTCTCATGTACTGATGCAATATATCATTAGGGACAATATCTTAAAATTTCAGGAATTCAAGCTTATCAATGAAGTCACATTCCCACCAATGATAGCTAAGAAAACACAGCAGATTCACACCGCGGAATTCAATGAAAAAGGATAAAGGCCTCACCTTTGAGTTCTGGTAGAGAAGAGAGTGGCTACCCAGATATCAAATTTTGTAAAACGCTTGAGGTATGATCCGATAAAATTATTACCTTGTGTTGTTTTATTGTTTTAATATATTCAAAACGGATATCTATTTTGTGCCTGATGAGAAGCCAGACGAACAGAAGAAAGTTAATTTGGAATGGCAAATTAGGATCAATCCATGACAAATCTGCAAATTTTGATCTGTTATGAACTGCTCCACGTCTCTTGGGGATCCATCAACAACCATTCATCCTCACCATCCTTTCTTTTAAATCTAGACGGAAACAGATTTTTCTCTGTAAAAATAGTTACCACGACAAAATATTTTTACAGGAAAGGATACACCTTTTCTCGAATTTATATGAATTTCATAATCATCGGTCTTCTGTATAACTGCAGATTTTCTGGAGAGTATTAAAGACAACACCTTTATCTACCTACCTATCTATCTGTGTGTGTGTATATATATATATATATATATATATATATGCATTTGTGCAAAAAGTTTATGCAACATACATACGTGTCCAGACAGAAAGAAACGAAGATAAGCACGGAGCTTTGCTACGTCACTTCCTAATCATCGTCATATTCAAACG
>JANSVB020000094.1:596612-608764 GCA_025504935.2 Erythroxylum haughtii
TTTATTTTTATTTATTCTTATAAAATTTTCATCTTATTTATTATATTCCGGTTTGATAGCGGTTCACTACCGGTTGAGCCTCTAAACCTTAAACCTTTCCTTCGACCGGTTCGATGTCCGGTTTGATTTTTAAAACATTGATAGAAAGAAAAGAGGATGACGTCCCCAAAGATTTTGGTATAACACGTTTGCCCTAGTCGACAAAATATAAAGTAGATTACAAGACATCTGCTTTAATAATGGATGACTTGGACAAGGGGTTAAGGCTTATTGGGTACAGATCCAGGCTTATCGGGTAAAGAGGATCTAAAGGGCCATTTAGTGCAATCCCGCTCTCAGTCGAGCAATCTAATCGTCATGGGCATCCTGGAGCTTCTCACTAGGAACTGGTCTGTTGTTCATCGACATGTGTACCAAGAGAGCAATAGATGTGTCGACTGACTCGCCACCCGGGCAGGTCCGGCTGACATTGGTATCACCTTTTTTGATGTTACACCTCATGGGTGTCTTCCTCTCCTTTTAGAGGATTTATCGGGGCATTGTTTCCCTCGTCTCATTTAATTTTCAGTGTACTTTCCCTTTATACCAAAAAAAAAAGGGCCATTTAAATAGATTACTATAATTCTGGTTGTCTTTAAAATTGAAATTAACTACTTTTATTGGTAGTCAAAAGTCATAATCTACCAATGATTGGGAGGGGTGGTCAAATAGAAAACAAAGACAAGAAACCATTTAACATACACGCAAGTTGGACGAAAGAGACAGCTAGAGAAAGATTGTTACAGCATACAATTTGACTTTTAAAGCAGATCATTGACTATCCAAAGCCTTTTTCTAATAATATCTGTCAAAAATTCATTTTCTGGACTAATAATTACGTCATATTCTTTAACTAACCAACACATTATTATAATAATTTTTTATAATTTGTATTTTCCTAATTAATTATTTCATTTTTGTTACATAAAACTTGCATTTTTAATCTTATGATTACATCCTACCGTGACAACTTAATACATATATTTTTATGATTGAAATCGCATTTTCCTAATTAGTATTGCATCCAGCACTATTTTGAGTTAAGCATTATTTTTTTAATAGCTCTTTACCGTATTAAACATAGAGGTAAATTATGGTTAAGAAGTTATTTTGCAAATGGAGTATTTTAAATATCTAGGATTTATTATCCAGAGTAACAGAGAGATTAACGAAGACATACTTCATCGGATCATATTTGAGTGATTTAAATGGAGAAATGCATAAGGAATTTTGTGTGACAAGAAAATATCTCTCAAACTTAAAAATAAATTCTATCGTTTAACGATTAGGTCGATCATATTTTATAAGATAAACTATTGGCTCATTAAACAAGTGCATAGTCATAAGCTAATGGTGGTGAAAATGAAGATACTTTGTTTGATATGCAACCTTATAAAGAAAAATAAGGTCAGAAAAGTAACGATAAAGAAAAAAATTAAGGCTAGTTAATATTGTTAACAAATTTAGAGAGACAAAACTTATGTAATTTAGAAATGTTAAAAAGAGAAACCCAGACATTTTAGTAAGAAGATGCAAGAAGATCGTACTTAGAGATTATAATAGGAAAAAAGGAAAATTTAAGAAGAATTGAAGGGAGGTGATCAAGAATGATATGACAATGTTGAAATTTACTGAGCACATGACCTGTAATAAAAAACTTTGACATATAAAAATTCAGATAAATAATCCCTTGTATAGAGATTAAAACTTGAGAACATGACCCGTAATAAAAAAAACTTTGGCATATGAAAATTTTAGATAAATGATTCCTCGTAAGAAAATCCTTATAATTTTGATAAGCCTTTAACTCTTTTCTCTTGAAGTTTGCCTAAATTTATAAATAAGCAGTACTTATCTTTTAGAGATTTAGCCTAAGCCTTTCTTACCTATCTAGCTTGATTATGTGATTTATTATTATCATTATTATTATTAATTTTTCTTCTTTTGAGAACAACCAAAATTATATGTTATTAAACTTCCTCAGCGTATTAGCAAAAAAATTTCTATCAGGTGTTTTGTTTGTTTTCTTTACATTATTAAAAAAAAAGTCTTAAACCATAATGTAGATAGTGACTAATCTGCTGTATGATCACTTAAGATCATCGGACCCTAAGCTTAGTTACTCCATAATGACAAAACCAAGCACACTACCTTGAGAAACCATATCTTCCAATAAGCTTATATCATGTCAATCAAATTATGAAATCGTGTGAATGATAGTTAAGTCTTCTTAGTCACTCATTCTTGGTCAATTTCTTCGTAAATACAAAAGATCCATTGCTTATAGAATTGTCAGTCTTCCAAGTTGTAGTGTTTCAGACACTGCCTTGCCCTACAAAACATATTCGCCAGCACTTGCATTGCCCTCTCCATACCCGCTATATTATTTGTACCAGAAACATTGAGAGGGCACTTACAAGGTTCCAGTCCCCGTTCTCCTAAGTGCAGGTAAAACAATATCGAACTTGGTTCTGATAGATGATATAGATATGAGAAAAGCTCTATGGGGTTTGAATCTTCGTAGTAGGTGAGCGTTTGGTAGATAAGAGCAGTCTCCTAGTGGATTTGACTGTAATGGAAAAAGAAAATAAGATTAGCTGATATTAATGTTTAAAGGGCTTTGCACCTATTCATAATTAACCAGTGAAGGCCACTGTATTAACATGATAAGACGAGCATACAGTGTGGTCACCCTTGTTTTCCTTCTTAGATCATCCTATATTTACAATATTTCTATTCATAGTTTCAGGTTAAAAAGCAGAATTGACACTAAATCCATATTTATTCATAGAGAAGAGACCAAAAATTAATATGGATTTAGTATCAATTCTGCTTTTTAACCTGAAACTATGAACAGAAATATTGTAAATATAGGATGATATAAGAAGGAAAACAAGGGTGACCACACTGTATGCTCAGGAGACCAAAAATTAGAAGAAAAAGCAAAGATGTATTGTCACACTTTCAGGTGTTTCACAAGCAGCAATCTAGGAGACATTAGTAAGATTTTTGCAGAACAAACAATATTCTTCACATTTGTTCAGATACCATAATATATAAACGAATGTCAAGATTACAGGAATGTTAATCTTACAGATTATCAGAAAATGTAGTCTGGTAATTGGAGCGGAAATTGATGAACTTCAACTTCAAATGCACTTCCTTTCGGATCTGCCAATCTGGAACATCCAACAATAATGGACATCAGAAAAGATAAATTGTGAAAGGAACCTAGTGGCCCAATATGTGTAAGTCAGTACCAGAATACCGGCTAACGGGAGGGTGGTTAGCAAAACAAGAGAAATTATATATACTTAATTTGGTCATTGTTATTATTGATAAAAAGCCCGTGAAATGCTCGCCTATTTGATTTGCTAATTTTGATTACTGAAATTCGAATTTGGGGGCAGAATGAAACAAATGAATGAAGCTATCTCAATTAAAGGGTTACTGAAACATGAGCCTATCTCACTATATGCCATCAGGACTCTAGAAGTTATGCCGCAAAATCAATGTTTGCTTTGTCCAGCAGATTGTCACCAACTTATCGGGATGTGAACATTGCTTCGTAGTGGCATTATTTGCCACAAATCCATGACAAATAATAGGGATAAAATCAACATTTCATTAACATCTCCACTTTCCGAACAATCTCTCTCACCATAGCTCTAAGGATGTGCATATATCTTCTTTATTTTTAGAAAGAGCAGCTGAAATCAAGATGGCAATAACAAGCTTGAAGAAGTTTTCAGGTAGCAAAAACAGCTTGGTAGAAATGATAGTTATTTGCAGTCTAGATTTTCATTGACAGGGCATCTCCAAAAGCAAGAAAAGAAAACTAATTGGTTAGTACAAGTGGGTGCCGTTTATTAAGTTGCACGAAGGAAGGTGAATCTCCGTTCATATCATCGCCTGTCAGGTATATCAAAGAAGCCTATTCTAGAAACTGAATGGGAGGGGCAACAAACACAAGTAAAACACCAAATTATGTTCTATCTAGGTAGCAGTACTAAAGAGGCATTCAAAGTAAGTTCCAGCAAATATGTGCAAAGTTACTTCCATATATCAACAGATGTTACCCCTGCCACTTCTGGGAAGTAATTCCCACAAAATATTTGGCCCATGCATGATATACCTGCCAGGAACAAATCTGAAGGAGCCTTCAATGGAACCAGTAGCAGTTGGTAAATGCGAGCAACTCTGATATACAAACTCCTCCCCTGGATGCAAAAGAGGGTACTGCAAATGCACGAACAAGAATATAAGCAGATGAACATTCCAAGTGCTCATTAATTTTCTTTACCACATACAACATAACATGGAAAGCAATCTAGTATTTCACCTCCTCTTTTTGGTTTTTCCTAACAGTTTCAGATTTAAAGGTGACTTCCTAGTTATTGGTAAATGACTCCCAAAATTCACCCGTGTAAGGAATAATGAGCACAAAACGGAGCAGGTACAGATTGAAAGAATCACTAAAATGTTCTAATAAAAGCAAGTATATGAATTGGTTGAGGTTTCTATTCTCCAAATACATTATCTACATTCAAAACCTTACCCAGATATCAACTAAATTTCCTAATCTGGCTCGTCAACGGAAGATAAGCGCACACCTGCAAAAAGCCGTGTGCAGCAACATACATGAAGTCTAAATCTAATACATTTCTAACCAAAAACTCTTGTAGAAATCATTGACCGTCACTGAAATCATTGACTGTCACTGAAATCGTTACATGAATTTTATAGAACCAAGTAAGGATTTTATTGGCACTGGAATGATATTCCCCAGAGCAATCTTAAATTGCACATCTACAAAGAAATTGAGCATCATACCTTCCCTATCACAGCTTCTGCGTCGACATCATCTACAACATCATCATCTGCACGAATGATCCAATGCCTCCAATGCAATTGGCAAGAACTAAAATGCTGACCATTGATAATGCACCCTTCTGGTAGAAGAGAGATGCGAATAGAGTATGCGAACCAGTATTTTTGAGAACTATTCTGGAGGTTAGCTAACTCTGGCATAAAAACAGAAGACGCACGGACCTGATAAAATTTTTTACCATGATATATTATTTCAAAAATAAGAATTATACACAAAAGATTTTGTAATAGCCAGATTGGAGACCAAGCCTGTAATAGGGAAGTGTATCATTTATATTTTGCATTAACCTTTGAACTAATATTTCAGTCTTAAAAAAGAAAAAGAATTGGAAGAAAGAAATAGGAAAAGGAAGTTACAACGACTGGAATTTAATAATTAAGGTGGACAATTTTTTCCCAGTTGAATGATCCGAAGGAATCAATCTTCATAAATACATGCCAAGATTAATCTTTCTCTTTAATGTAAAAGATATGGCTGCACTAAGTGTAGAGAGGATCTATGCCATAATGACAGAACATGCACAGAGGGCCACTATAATTACTCACCTTTACACCATTGGTTACAGCAGTGGAACAGAGAGGAGGCTGCTCAGGGAACTGACAAATACTCCTAACATTTACTTCCTCCCGAACTTTGATAGCCCCACTTTGCAAGCGGCGGCCATGTTCTTCTAGCCAAAGCAACATGGCATCCTGCTGATTATCACTTTTAAGATCATGGACTGAATGTATCAAAGCACTTGGAACACATGGAAGCATATCTCCATCCATTAGAAGATTTCCAGTAGCAACATAGAGTTGGCCATTCGTACAGTTGAGGAAAAAAAACTTCTTACTTAATGTGGATGAAGCAGCCACAAGAATGTACTTATTTTTACTCGAAAAACCAGAAAATCCAGGATGACGTATAATCTCTCTTGTTTCTGAAATCACTTTCTTTAATGGTAATAAGTACACATTAACCAAGTGGTCATAGACAAAATAACCACCAATCAGCCCCAACAAACTACGATACTCACTTGATGGCAGTGCTTTTCCTCTAAAGTCCTGACCATCGCAAAATCTATATAAAATTCTTGTGGCAAGAGGCAATTTCACTTTTAAAAGTTTCTCCAACTCTTCAATCTGGGCCTCTGAAGCACCCTTTCGAAGTGAGGAGTCAACCTCAGGAAAATTTGTACCCAACCAGCTCCTGATCCTATCCCAACATCTTTTAACTCTTTTTACAAGGGGCCAAGGATACATGCCAAAAGCTTCCATCCATAATTTATAAGCTGCCTACATATCAAGTGAAAGATAGACAGTAGATAGAAAGGAAATAATAGTGATAGACAGTAGATAGAAAGGAAATAATAGTGATAGACAGTAGATAGAAAGGAAATAATAATGATCGATAATAGCAATTAAAAAAACAATAGACATTAACCCATAGTTTAGAGTGAACATCTCACTTTTTCCATAATCATCAATCTAACACATTATGTATTGACACTAATGCGTTGAGGGAATTGCACAATACCTAGCAGCCTCAATAAATCAAGAAGGTTATAATATCATTTTAAAGAGAAAAATCTCCATAAGAATATAAGATAAAGTAAAAGTAAATATGTCAGATGTGTGATCCAAATTGGGTGGTATAAAGTAAAAGTAAAAGTGTCAGATGTGTGATCCAAATTGGGTGGTTTCAGTTAGCTATGCCTAGAGGCCTCACACGTGAAATCAAATAGTCTTCCAATTAGAAGAACCATTTCTTCACTTGCTATGTTTTCCACCTTAGCAGCTGATTCTTATACAATCAACTAGACAGATACTACACTTGGATCAGAGAACAGGGGAAGAACTGCTTCCTCCTACGCCAAGCAGGAGAAAGGACAACCCAAAAGGCCGAATTTCAACAAGCGCTTATGCATACATGCACTGGTACCTCTCAACATTTACCACCAAATATGAAGATAATAGCATCGTCCAGCAAAATTTTCAAGCATAGTTGAACAAAAGACTTCAATCTACAATCTTTGTGGTGCTCTTCACGTGAGTCACACGTGTTCCAAATTCACCAAAAACAAAAGATTCCTGGGTACTTAATACAACTCAAGAAACAAATGAAAAGTACAAATACCCACAATTCAAAAGGAGACCTAAGACCAAGATCCTCTAAACAACTCAAGAACGATTTTACCTATTTTTCGTACCTTAAACGAAGGGTCAGTGCTTCCCTGAGGATCAATAGGAGACCTAAGACCAAGATCCTCTAAACAAAACAAGGACCAAAGGGTTTCGTCCTCTGTACAAGCCAAGAAGCGTTTGTTAAGACATGCCAGCCTCGCGGTGTCTTTACCTCCCAATTTTGTAAGAATATGACGAAGAGCAAGATCACCCACTGCCTCCAATCCCATCTCTCTCCTTCCCTTTCCGCACAAGTATGACAGCTGAGTTCGTTTCAGCTGTGTGTCTAATCTAGAAAGATTTGATGCTTTGGACTGGTGCGGGTTAATTGTATCTCCCGTGCGATGGAAAAGTTTAGGCAAGCAATTGCCACGTGTTTTCTTATACTTTTGCCACGAGGAAAGATCTTGTCACGCTAAAGCGTGCTTTGAAACACCATATTTTCATTAAAATATAATTTCAACTTTAACCTTTTTTAACGTTCAAATTAAAATAATAATATTTAAAAATATTTAAAACAAACTCTAAAAATATGAAATTTTTGATAAAATTAAATATATGTAATTTAAATATTACATCAAATTTGGCGTATCATTATTTATTATTTAAGTCAACATATCTAGTACACAAAACTTTTTACTTTTCAGTGTCTAATTCAAAGTCATTGTTATATGCAACATTCCTCTTGTATTTTTTACAAATAGTCTATTTCTATAATTTAAGCAACTTTTACTAGTTGTTCTAAGTTCTCTCCACATTATTTATTGTTTATTAACTAGCAATATATAGTATTATCATGTAATTAAGTGAAGTTTATTTTTTAAAATCATATAAAGGTTGATGTAAAACAAACCAAATTCAACAACCCTAAGCCGAATGGACGACAACAATAATTTCCAGCACTAACAACCTCAATCCAGTTCCTCTTTTAACACGTACCATAAACCTTATTACATGTCCCACATCGTTCATGAAATGGTTAAAAATGAAAGAAATGCGGAATATCTAATTTTGGTTACATCTTGACTTTTGAAGCAGTTTTTGTGGCCAAACGAGCTCCAATCTTCTAGGACCTTCACAAAAAACGTTCACCGACATGTAGTTAACGCCTTTTTATAGTTTTCTCAATATGTAAGCGCTCTTAACAGGTCAGAGGATATGTCTTCTTACGAATGATATGAGCAACTGCAAGAGATCTTAATCTTTATATATAGTTTCCATATCAGGCATCCCTATCACAAGCTCGATATAGGTCTGGTCCACACTAATCAAAATTTATTTTCCTCTTGAACTTCGACCATTGATTTAGATAATTTATTAGGTCACTTTATTACCTTTATTAGGATCAAATTACGTAACTTAACCAATAAGTTATTGAAAAATACCAAAAATTACAATTAATAATTGTCCAACATAATGTGAATGAACAAAATTGTCCACCATTCTCCTCCTTAGACAATCATTAATTGTCGTTTTAACTCAAGTTTAAAAATAGTTTGAAAACTCGGCTAGGTTACGCTATTGTATTGGTACTAAA
The DNA here is from genome assembly GCA_025504935.2 of Erythroxylum haughtii. Classification (NCBI taxonomy): domain Eukaryota; kingdom Viridiplantae; phylum Streptophyta; class Magnoliopsida; order Malpighiales; family Erythroxylaceae; genus Erythroxylum; species Erythroxylum haughtii. Next base: position 605,245 of record JANSVB020000094.1, read on the forward strand.
TTTAAAAAATAAAAAACATTTGATCCAAAGGCAATGAAAGTCCAACTTTCTATCCTGCAAGGCTTTCGAGGCTTTCGATACTGAAAAGTATCAAACACATATATCATGTGTGACACACGTCCAATATAATCACAAATATATAATACCTTACTAACATGAATGGAAAAATGAAGTGTGACAAACTAGGATGATATATGCATGATCTAATGCGTATCATCTTCGTTTGTAGGTCTTGATTTCTTCAACTTTATACTAAACTGCATGTGCTAAACTGCAGCAGAAAAATCCTGTTTTCTCTTACCAAATGCTAAACAGCATAAGAGAAAAACTTGTTTTCTCTCATCAGATGACAAATAGCATTAGAGAAAACCTTTATGTTCTTTAACTGAATGTTAAACTATATTAGAGAACCATTATGGGATTAAACTTTATATCCTCCTATATCATGTCAAACTTATGGATATCCATACTAAACTGTATGTGTCTAACTGACATAGGCTGAAGGTGTAACATCTCGTCCTTATATGAAGGGTTAGAACCCAAGATTTCTGTAATAGAGAAAATAGCCATGAGAGAGTTAGAAAAAAATTGCATTTCATGCTCAGGCATAATGTTAGCATACATGCATGTGAATTTGAATTTTTGCACACATGAAAATAATTGTACATGCACTCATTGACATTCCGGGTACAATTAAATTGTAATGTGATATTGCTGAGAATTGTAGTTTCAGTGATGAAAAATTTAGATGGTGGATTTGAGAATTAGGAATTGTTTACAACTGTATTGAATGGATTATGGATTGTGATCTATAAAAATTTACTTAAGTTGATGAAGAAATATTTGTCTCTGTTATGGTTTAGAAGATTACGTACATTCATCATGTTCTATTCATGCATGAAAAATGTAGGAAGTGCTAACAGAGTTGAATTCGAATAAGTGATGTAGTGTTAAGTATTTAAATGTAAAGTGTATAATGAAATGAAGCTAGAAGAACGCGTTTCAGTGTTCTATATGATGATTGAAGAGGATTGAAATGAGAATAAAGAAGTGGAAAATTACAGTAGAGAGAGGTTGTAAATATGATTTTTAGATTCTTAAGCTTTGGAGTATAAGTTTGATTCAGTTTTGTTTAAAAAGTGTATGGAATAATGAAATGGATTATCAATAAGTTAGAAGAGTTTAAGTTGGAAAATAAAAAAAATGAAGATTAAAGGAAGAAGAAGCACAGTGAATGAAAAAGGGAAGTTAGAGAAGTTAGTATTGATTTGAACTTCCAAGAATTAACTGTATTGATTTAGATGGATTTTGACAAAATTGTCTACATGAAAGTTGTAGATCTTTCTTTTAGCTTTTTATTGATATAAAGTTTGCAATTTTTGGAGTTCTCGATCAAAAGTTATGATGGTTTGAAGTAGAGATTCGAAGAAAAAGAAGAAAATGCACCGTCGTGCTTTTGTGATTAAAAGGAAAATGCACAACGATGACTTTAGTGAAAATGCACCATCTTGTATAAGCATTATGGTGACTTTGGAGATGAAGGGCAAATTGCATCGTCGTGCTTAAGCAAGATCGTGCATTTGAGGTTTCTCCCTATACTGAATAGTCTTGCTTCCTTTGATCATAACTCCTTCTCTAGACATCCAAATGACTTGGTTCTTGAACCATTGGACTCGTAAGACATTTCTCGTATAGCTATCTGAAATAAATTGAGGGAGATTGAGTGAAAAACATGGGAAGGGTGGAGTGAGTGTGCAGTTAAATAGTTCAGTGTCTTATTATCTCTCACCCCCGTGAATCATTCTCACACCCATGAATCTCTTTCACACCCATGATTTATTCTCACGGGCGTGATTCCTGCACCGGAGTGATTTTTCACTCTCACGCCCGTGAGTTAATTTCAAGGGTGATGCTTAATTGTCTTTTTATACTACAGTACTCCTTAATAGTTTATTCTCCTGTAAGCTGAACCATCTTGCTTCTTTTGACCATAACTTCTTCTCTAGACATCGAAATGAGATGATTTTTGATTTAGAGTAAACTCTAGATATAGGAATACAAATCATCTAACGAAGTTGAATTGTAATTCAGTCTTTAAGAATTTAAATTTCTGGATTCAAGTCAAGCATAGTATACTATTTTAGACAAGAGCAGTCCGAAAATGTTTGAAGTATATCTTTCAAATCACTGAACCAAATTGAATGATTTTGGTGTCAATGGAGACATAAGACATAGGGGAAAAAGAAAGTATTACAAAATTACTTCAATATCAGGGTCAAAAAGAACATGCAAAGTTGACCCGAAATGATGTTTTTATGGGAAAAATCTGAAAGTGAGTAAGGGGCATGACTTGTGATTTCAGTGGTTTTATTATGTTGGACCCCGAATTTTCGTTATTCTTTATCATTGATGTGATTAAGCATGAATTGTGTTAATTATGTGTTTATGCCTTAGTTTGATTAAATTGGGAGTATTAGTGATTAATTGAAGTGTATTTGAGTTTAATGTGGTTTAAATAGGATTATAGGGTCAAATGTTTGAGGGCATTTTGGGAAGATTACTTAGATTGGAATGGTTTAGGCATGGCAAGGAGGGGTAACTTGGTCTTTGTCCCCCCTTTAAACTTAAGAAAGAATTAGAAGAAAGAAGAGAAAGGAAAAGAGAAGAGAAAGAAGGGAAGAGTGTTGTGGGAGGCAAAGGAAGAAGAGAAGAAGAAATTAGGGCTTTGTAGATCGTGAAGTTTTTGACGGATTTGAAGCAGTTTCCTGGTAAGTATGAGTACATTCCATTGTTTTGTGGTTAGATTAAACTATAAGATATAATGAATATGTTAGAATCAGTGGTTTAGGGTTTCGGGAGAAAAATGGATAGATTTCTTTGGGTTGATGATTTTGTGTCTGTTTTTAAGTTGTTATTGGGTTAGAAATGTAGTATAAGACTTGAATCAAGGTTTAGGTGTGTTGCCTTTGCAAAAGGGAAGGATTGAAGTTGGTAAATGCTGGAAAATCGGGTTCGGAGGCGTTCTCCAGGCCCGCACGTCGCGACGTACGAATTTATGTTCATCGCGACGTGCGTGAAGGAGCACGCCACGACGTGCGAGAGAATGGTGCACGCCGCGGCGCACACTTGCGTGCATACCGCGGCGAGCACAGGCTGTTCGCCGCGACGAGCATGGCCTTCGTCACGGCGAGCACAGCCCGTTCGCCGCGGCGAGCCCCTGTTTCCAGCAAAGATGAATTTTGGTATTTTGGGCAGATCTTTGGCTGTAGGTGTCCAAATGAGGTGATTTTGGATTCGTTATGATCTAGAGATAAAGGACTACAAGTTTTATGAAGAATTTTTTTTTGGAAATTTCCTCTAAAAATGCCAGAATTGAGGTGGAAGTCGAATGTAGACTTTTAGTGTTAGGACTTTTGATTTTCAAGCTTTTTGAATATTTTCTTTTGGATATTGATTGAATGGAAACTTGGTTTGTTTTAGGAAACCAAGCCGACCTGATCCAATCGCAAGAGGAAGGACA
>JANSVB020000094.1:642141-656636 GCA_025504935.2 Erythroxylum haughtii
AGAGAGAAGAAGAAGAAGAAGAATAAAAGGGAACAAACCCTGGAACAAGTAAAGGAAGCCATAGCACAGGAGGCTTTGGAGATCGTCTGCATCCCCAACTTCTTGAAGCTAAATTACTTTATTATTTTGCGTTTTCTTAGAGAGAGAGAGAGAGGGGGGTGTCCGTGGGGTGTGGGGTTGTTGTTCAGTATAGGTGTGTAGGCTGGCACTTCGGGGGCAACCTTTTTCAAGCGGCAGTTGGCACCACTTGATGCTTAATCATATCTTTATTACCAAAATTTCAGATGATTTACAAAAATAACAAGAAAAAAACAGATGTTTGGGTGACAACCACAACGATAGGACAGAGTCAGACACGACGGGTGAAGAGATGCGGTGATCTCACCCACCGCTTTATACAAATATCACGCTTCTTTTGTATCCCGTGTTCAGTACGTGTGAAGTGGACGACTCGGGGACTTTCAACCACTTCACACCAACGTTATTCGCACCTCCTAAAACGTAATTCACATATTATTATCATCACAAAATAGGGTTTTGTTATCCTCCATCAATTTGAACTCCACCACAAACGTTAGGACGTGAATGCTTAAAAGCTGTGTGACGTTACGTGTAGTCACTATCATTCATCATTCTTTGTGTTAAAGAGAGTCCAACATGAGTGACCATTTTTGGTACACCCAAAGACCTTTCATTTGGACAGTAGGCAAGGTCTCATGTTGCCAAGAGAACATCATAAAATGAAATTTCAAATAAAGTTTCTTTTACATTGATCCTCAGTCAGTAAGGATTCATTTTCCAGGCAGCCAACCTGTGTTTTTTCAGTCTGTATAATATAAAAATGCCTTCTTCTTGTCCATCTATACATGAGTGCCACCGTGAAGGAATTTCATTTATGTACACCAACTACCTCTCCACTCCACCACACTTTTGTTGGGTAAAAGGAGAGCAGCACTGCTTATAAATCTTTAAAACCCTATTATCATTTCATATCATATATGCATCATCACCCACAACACGCTCTTCATGCATCCAAACCGAAGCTAACCTAGCAAGACAACAAATAACGTCACTTTCTTGTTTTAGTTGTCACCGGAGATGCTTGTGATCCACCACCTAGTGCTGCAGCTGCAGATTCAACGTGAGTAAGCAGATACTCGTAAATCTTCTTCCTAAGACGGTCCACTGTTTCCGCTGAAACATAGGCTGTTTCACCAATATTGTCTAACCAGTCATTCACACTCTTGAGTTGTGTTAGCATCCCTGCTATTTGGCCATTATCTGTCAGAACAGAGGTATCCACATCTGTGTCCAAGAACCTCTCCACATACCCTAAGAACCAAGCCTGGGATTCCATCTGCAGCTTTTCGGCCAAATCTGCAGCCTCACTAAGGCCGTTTCCTCTTATCCACTCTGGTGTTGATTGGGGCTGCACCTTTTGACTACTGATGGCAGAACCATCCCCAGGCTTGCGAAGTGCTCCAGTTGCCACAAGCTTGGATCCAACTGCCGGACGCATTTTTGGTTGGCTCTTCGTTGTGCCATTCTTATTAGAGTTTTCAAGTACTAAAATAGATTGACTACTAACACTAGTCTTTTGAACTTGAGTGGAGGGACTAAGTTCCTTGGCGAACACAGAAAAGGGAGACAGATTGGTGGTCAATGCAGCCTGCACCCAAGAGGCTGCATGCTTACGTCTATCTAATGTTATATTTTGTGCTTCTTCTGTCGGACCGTTTTCAGAATCTGCCAATGAACCACTTGGAATAACTTTAGGCAGAGAATTGGCGATCATGCGAGTATTGTTCAAGCTTGACTGTAAGGTCAAGAACTGCCCCACAGCAGGTTGCGGATTTTCTTCCTTGGCAGATGAAGTCAGCTCAGAGTATATACTGCAAAAGTACAACAGCACAAAACAAAATTCTAAAGATTCAAAATGATTGACTGTATTGCGTACACATTTTAACTCGTATGAAACTAAGAGATCTTCCAAAAGTAGATCTTGAACTTTCGTACAAGACTTGCCATGCTTTGTCCACTATATCCCTAGTACAGAGTACGTATTACTACAGGGTAAGAGGAAACACAATATCAAATCTTGATGGGATTGTTTATGTTCGTGAATGGGTTTTTGAATTATTTTTAGGATTCTGTTCTACTCCAAGTTCCTCATTAGTAAGTTTAGTCAATGCTTAAGGATCATTACCCAAAAACACTTATATATACATATTCTATGACAATCGCACTCAGCTTTTGACTAGATACTGTAAGGTGTCCTAATCTCAAATCAACATCATGTAAACTGCATCTAGATTTCAGAATTCTTGGATTATTAAGTTTGACATTCTGCCCTCACACGTCTGGTGGTGTAGAAAATAGAAATGCCATTTTGTGATAACACTTCTACCACTTATAAACCACAATCATCCCTTATTCAAAACCCTGAATATTTTTCAGGCTGTGAAGATATTGAAGAATATTCAGACCTTTATCTTCCTAATACACAATTAAAACAAAGATTTCATTATCACCACATTTGCTTAATAAACCTTTTGCAGTTTTAGTGGTGATGTAGCAGTTTAAAGAGTCATAGTTCTACATATCTATTTAGACTGATTCTTAGTTTCTCGGTGCCATTATTTTCATCTAAAATATGTGCTAGATATAATTTTGAGCTTCAAACTATCAACTAAGAAATGTCAGAGAAGCTCTAGAAGTAAACTGATATTCCCAGCACAGAATCTTAGACTATCCATCAAACAATGCTAACAAACATATGAAATCACCAAAGATGAACAGTAACAGACAAACTTCCAACCTTAGACATCGAAGCAAGCTTTCTGCGACGGAAGCTTCTTGCAGAGCATTTACTGCAGCTGTCTGTGCAACATCTCTATGCCTCATAACTTCCTGCAACAAGATTTGCACTAAGATGAGATGAGAAATGGCCAGGAACAGAAGGGTTAAACTTAGCAGGCTCCAGGTTAGAATGCATTGAACTAAAGACTCCTGGACTTGACTGTTTGTTTAACCTTCATAATTCAAGAAGAGTTCTTAATTCTTTCACACTTTTTTCGCAATGAATCATAATCTCTTTTAAAGGGAATGCTTCATTCGGAAACTAACATTCCGGTTCCCTTTTACATGTGCATAGGGCAACAAAAAAGTCAATGAAAGAAACCTCACCAAAGTATGTAAAAATGAAAGGGAAACAAAACAAAAAACTCATAGAGAAGTAAAAATGTCCATGAACTTACTAACATAATTACATTACCTTTCCCAGCTTTGACAGAGAGGAGGGAAGTGAATTCCATGAAACGCTACCCTCAGTCAGTCTTTTATTAGTTGTTGATACCTTAACCAAGTTTCCAAGTCCATTATTCGCAAGCTCTCCCAATGATTTCTTCCCGATAGACATTCTTGGCTTATTTGATTTTTCTTGATCATCTAAATGTCCATTTGAAGTAACCTTTTTGTTAGATATATGAATTTTCATATCCTCCTTAAAAGCCTTTGCAGATATTTGGGCCTTATTATCTTCTCTAGATGGCAACTTTTCACTTGATGTGCTCTTTCTTGGAGCCTGTAGAAAAGATTTGTATAAGTAGAAGTTTGACTTCAAGAAGACACCCAGAGCGAAATTCAACTCAAGAAAATTAGCAGGCAGCATGACATCCAAAACATTTCAAGAAATTGGCAAAAATGAAGAAGTATCATTAATGGGGCATAAATGAACAGTTTCATCCTGCAAATAAATGACCCGAGTAAAGAAACCCTCGTTTGAGCTTCATGATGAAGCAAGAATTCATAAAATCGAAAACATAAACAACTAAGAAACAACAAAAACAGTTTCAACTTGGTCAAACAGCATATCCAATAGGAACAATATCAGCCAAATCACACATTTCACAATTTCATGACCAACAAATGATACTTACAGATATACTTCGAGTTTCAAGCTTTGGAGCAAGTTTGGCGGTCGTCTTTTTCGAAATTTCCTTATTCTTTACCTCCATGTTCCCTTCCCAACTCTTCCTCAAAGCCTTGGCCCCCAGCTCAAATCCATGAACTAGGTTCTTAATCACTGGCACCCTCTTCACTGTTGGACTTGCTGAGCGAACAGAACTTGCTTTTTCTGCTGCTATCAACCTGGGTGAGCCTTTCTCCAATCCTTTAATTTTTGCTTGCTGGCTAACTCCACTAGCAAACTTCTCAAACGAAGTGGGCAATGAGTAACAACTCGTTGGAGACGAAGGAATTGATCTTGAACTAGATGTCTTCAATTTTGCCGAAGATTCCCTCTTGATATCAAGCGTCAGAGCAGGTTTTGACAGTTGGGACTTTGATCTACTCAGAGAAGATGACTTCTTGTCTGAGAAATCCTCCTTAGGACTTCCATTCAATTTACCTTTTTCCTTCTCTCCTATACTTAGACTCCTTGAAACACCTTTTTTAGGTGATTTGACTTTCTCTGAATGTTTTGGAACTGAACTTGTATCATGGCCATTGTTGAGGAACCCAAGAGAGTGAGTTGCCACAATATCTTCAGGGCTACCGACGCATGGGTGTCTCCCAGGAACTGGCCTTACCCCTCTAAGAATGGGGACTGGTGAGGCTGATTGAAGCCTTTCAACATGAATAAATTGTCCCAATTGGATCTTATCACTAAGAATTAGATCATCATGGTCATCAGGCAAAGACACATAGGTGGCATGAGATGAATCTGACACCTTGAGATAAAACCCCTGGTTAGGGAACAACTCACTACCTGCTAATGCCGGTACAATGCTCACAACTTGCAACAGAGAAGACCTATGCTCACCAGCTACTTTCACGTCTGTGTTCATATGCTGCAATAACTTGAGAAGAACTCCAGGGACAAGAGATGCCATTTCTTGTGATACCTTCAATTTGCATCACTCTACCAATGCCCAGATGTAGATTTTTGTTTTTGGTGTATAAACCCTAAAGCACCAAAAGGAGTAGTTGGTAAAGGACCGGTCTTTGTCAATACCCAGATGGACCAAAGACAGTGGACTTTGACAAGTTACTGAGAAGGAAATAGAAGATCATACTTTAAAGCTAGATAATATTTATTGCCAGACCAGGTATCTGACGATAGCAGATTCAGACCAAGAAGAGATAAACAGCTCTAGATTCGGATTACAGGGTGCTTAAGCTTGTGGAAACATGTAACCCCAACTCTAATATATTCAAAAGCAACAATAAATGGGCAACCAAATTGAGACCTGTACTCTGCATTAATTACAAAAACCAACAGGAAAATTCGCAAAATCAGGAGAAACACTAATCAAAGATGAAACCTTTTTTGTCAAGAAAAAGAGTGATCATATAACCCAACTCCTAAACTAAAATAAGGTGTTTAATAATGATGGAGTAATAATGGCGTACAGCTTGTTCAGGGACAAGTGACCCGTACTAAAAAGCTCAACAACCCAGAAGAAAAAGGGACTGCATCTCAGAAGTAGCAGTTAACATTTTACGGGAAAACAATCAAGAACAAAAGAAAAACCATTAATGCACAAAACCCAAAATGGAAAAGAAACAAAATTTTTGGAAACTCTAGCTGGGTTTTTTTGTAGTTTTATCAGAGAGTCATCAGTCATGAGAAAACAAATCCAGATAACCAAAAAGGGCACACCTTTTACCTAGTAGACGAAGGAAAAAGAGAAAAGGAAAGCACAAAGCTTGTTTGTAGAAGTGTTCCGAACATGATATGATGTGGAGCTGAAAACTAGCCAGAAAAAACAGAAAAGGGTAAAAAGGAATAATAGATGACAGGCCTATTGTATGATTGCCATTACTCAATACACAACCATCTCATGTTGAGAGAGAAAGAGAGGCGTCAGCTCAGCGCCTGACACAAACACATATAAACACATGCAACTTTTACAATGAGTACAAAACAAAAGAACTGAAACTGACCCCCCGGTAGCTAAGCTGTATTGGTCTGAATCTGAAGTAAAATCAGAAAACATTGCAAAAGAATTCCTAATCAAACAAAGGCCTCTCTTGAATTCTTTTTAAACAGCAACCAGAGCAGAGAGAGGAATCTTAACAAGGGAGCTAAAATTTTAACTGATATGCTTAGTCCAACTTACTGGTGGACCCTTTTCAGGAACACATCTATCTAAACAAATATTTTATGTATTTTTTAAACTATATATTGTATTTTATGAGTATGGTAATGCAAATGGGTGCATGTGCAAGGTAATGTGGGGTGTTAGGAACAAGGTAATGGCGTGTCGGCTACCTGAAAAGGCGTCACAGCTCCAAAGATAGAAGTGCAGTGCAGTTGTGCTGTTGCATTCTTCCCAATTTTTAATATTATTTAGCTGATTTGTTTTATTTTAATAGTTACTTGGCAAATGATCTCAATTGGTTCACAATCACCATGAAACTGAATGCATATGAGACTAGAGTGGACCAATCAACATTCTTATTCTTGCAAATAATTAATGACCTCCACGCTGAAAATGATCGACGAACATTTTTTCAGTGATGGGTGCAACATTTTTTTTGTTTTGAAAAGGAGACCAAACTTAAGCCTTACAAGTCAGGTGTACAAAGACTTCTTGTTTTGCAAGGATCCTGAAGAGAGTCACAAAATCTTGGAGTGATAAGATTAATTTCAATTTAGACACATGTAGTGTACAAAACTTCCTACTTTACGACTGTCTAAAGAGGGTCAAAACGTACACAGACTTTCCTTTGTTTTTTCACAAAAGGTTGTTCCGTTAGTTGAACTTGTGAACTTGTTAAATAGATAAAATAATTTAATTTTTAAATAAATAGTATGCTTAGTTTTATATTTTTATTATCTATAATTCCCTTCCTTATATTATTATTAGGTTTTGTGTGGACGCTTCAATTTTTCCAACTCCACTCTCTCCTGATCTTAAGAATGAGATAATGCCTCCTGCATACCATGCCAAAACCATGAGGGTTTTACTTTACTTGGTATATGTCTACTGAAAAGAAGAAGAAGAAGAAGAAGAAGAAAGCAATGATGAGGCATTTCTATGGTTTTAGTGGTTGACATGGCTCAAGTCAGACCACATAATTTTAAAGCAGCATGACATTGTCCATCAGGTAGAATCATAAACGGAATCCTGTTTGCAACACTAATGGCTGCGAAATTTCCACATGAAGTTACCAACACTATTCTTTTCCCGGGTCGTATCCCTCACTGAACCGAAACTTCTAAACTGTTTAGTGAAGCACAAGCACGTTTTGCCCTCACCCAAGCCGTGCGAGGACTTGCGTGTTCAACACAAACTGAAAAACGAAAGTGCTAGAAGTTGTGTTCTAATTAATTCATATTTGATTCCTGGCTTAAGTGAGGATGCGGGTTTGAACCCCTCTTATGTATGCAGCTGTTTAAAATTTAGGACTAGAATTTTGCCTTCTACAAAGGATATATCCGGCTCGAGTGAGGATTAGTCTTTTCCACATGAAATTACCAACACTATTCTTTTCCCGGGTCGTATCCCACACAACTTCATTTATACTATGTATTATATATTTCATTTATAACTTAAAATGTTAATGTATGAGCATTGATCAATGTTTTTGTAACATTTTCTTCTATTTCTCTTTATTTACAAGTTTCGTTTATTTTAAAGAACGAACAAAATAATGATAATTGTCATTTGTATCCAAAGAATATGCACATCAAAAAGCTTCCCTAAACCCTAAGGTATGGTTTGAAAAGATTGTAAGCCTAATGTGTTTGTATGTTTCAGATCAAATTTAATAGAAGTTCTTTTAAATGCTTAGTGAATTGATTTTTGTTGCACCACTCATTTTTCCAATTCGATGTAAAGATTTCTTACAATTTACAATCCAACGCATGAATCTAAATGAAAATTTTGTGTTTATAAATAATCTGAGTCAAAACTCAAATTGAAGCCATCAAAACTTAGTATTTGATATTAGAAACTGGTTATTATTTAGATCTTTTCTAGACATTTTATATTCCTATTATATCTCAAATTTTGATTTCTTTGTCAAAACTTGATACAATTAAATATTCTTTTAAGTTTGTAAATGGATGTTGCAGTTTATGTAAGAATAATCACTTAATTGGTTTGATGTTATTTGTGTTTATACAAATTAAATGTAATATCCTCTTTTGAGACTCTATTAACTTTGCATTATATTGTTGGAATTAAATATGGTTTAATGGATAAAAAATTAATTTACTTATACTATAAACGTTTAGGTCACGTATCTAAAGAAAGAATGCAAAGAATGGTGAAGAATGAAATCCTTCCTAATTTGAATTTTACCAATCTTAGTATATATGTGAATTTTATTAAAAGAAACCTAAGAAACATGTCACAAGTAGCATATAACTTATTGAACTTATGCATACTAATATATATGAACCTTTTGACATTCCATATTTTGGTGAAGGTATTTTATTTCCTTTATTAATTGTTTTTCACATTATAGATATGTCTATTTACCGAATGAAAAATATCAATCAATAAATAACTTATATTTGTTTATTAATGAGGCTGAAAGACAATTAGACAGAAAGGAGAACAGTGTCAGGTCTGATATAGGTAGCAAATATTATAAAAAATATGATAAAATTAGGCAACATCCTAACCTGTCTGCTAAATTTCTTAAAAAATTTGGCATATGTTCCTCCCATTTACAATTCGTACAGAGTCTTTGCAACTACCTTAATTGTCCTTCAATGGGATGGCTTCAAGTATATTGAAATATTCCTTATTATCCTTATTTTTTTGGTTATATGCTTTGAAAATCTTCATGCATTTATTAAACAAGGTTTTTTGTAAGGTAATTGCAAAGGCTCCGTATGAATTGTAAATGGGAGGAAAACCCACTTTGAGGCACCTATATGTTTTGAGTTATTCGGCAAAAGTAAGAATTTATAATTTATATAAAAAAAATAGGACTCAAGAATGACTAACAATTTCTTTATTGGTTACCCAAAAAATTTAAGGGGTGTATATTTTGTTTTCCTAGACATAATATGATAATTATTGAAATCAGGAATGTAATATTTGTTAAAAATGGTGAAATCAATAGGAGTGTGAAACTATGTAAAGTTGAAGTTCAAGAAGTAAGGGTGGAGATTCCTTTTTCTAAAACTTCTTAATTTGTTGTTTTCATAGTTGTTGAACATTTTGACAATAAATAAATAATGAAGCACCTGATAATGAAGTTACTGCCAATAAACATCTAGTAGATAAACCACATTAGATAGTATTAAGAAGGTATGAAAGGTAAAGAAGATCTGCTATTTCTAATGATTATATGGTTTGTTTACAAGAATAACAATTTGACTTGAGAATTAATTATGATATAGTTTCATTTTCATAAGCTACAAAAGGTGATGATTTTATCAAATGATTAGACATCATAAAAGAAAAGATGAGATTAATGGACCATAATAAGGTCTAAGAACTTGTGCCTAAAGGCTGTAAAAGAGTTAGGTATAATGGCTCTTTCAGACCAAGTGCAACTCCAATAATAACATCGAAAAATACAAGGCTAAACTTGTTGTTAAGTGTTTCAACCGTAAAGATAATGTTGCGTACAATGAGAATTTTTCTCTATTTTGAAGGACTCATTCAGAATTATCATAAAATTGGTAGTTCATTATGATTTATAGCTCCTTATAGGGATAGCAATTGGTCAAGTTGCCTATGGCCTAAACTTGACCTGATTTTTTTCTTGACTCGAGCCTAATTTTAACCCAAAGTCAATCAACTTTGGATAACCCAAAACTTAATTAGTTAAGGCCAAAATGATCGTATTTTAGAAAAACTTAACAAAACAACAACATTATGATTGATTGGTTCTTAAGTAGTTTAACTATAAAATGATATCATTTTATTAAGTTTAAGCAAAATAATATTGTTTCACTTGAACCATTAATTCGAGCTATTTGGGCTAAGTTAGCATTATTAAGCCTAAACTCTCGACCTATAACCCGGTTAATTAGGGCTTAGACCATTGATTTCTCGTTAGGTTGAGGCAAAGTTGTCATCCTTAGCTCCATTAGATAGATGTGAAAATTGGGTTTGTAAATGAGAATTTAGATAAACAAGTGTGCAAGAATCAAATTAAAGGTTTTGCAATTGAAGTAAAGGAATACATGATGTGTAAAAAAGTCAATACATAAACTTAAGTAAGTTTCCAGACAATAGCACATTAAGTTCAATGATACCATTTTTTTTTTAGAATTAAGAAAAATATTGTTAATTGACGCATTTATCTAAACGTTGGTGGCAGTAAGTTTATAATTATCATTTTATTTGTTAATAATGCCTTGCTAATTGCTAATGATATTGGTTTATTGCATGGAATTAATATTTGTTAATAATGCCTTGCTAATTGCTAATGATATTGGTTTATTGCATGGAATTAAGAATTTTCTGTTTAAGAATTTTGCAATAGATGATATGGATGGACCTTATGATGTGATTGGAATAGAAATATTTTATGATGAAATGTAAGGATTGTTATAATTTCTAAGAATATACTAATAAAGTTCTAAAGTGATTTAAGATGAAAAAGTTTGTTGCGCTTATTATTTCAAAAGAGACAAATTAAGTCTTATGCAATGTCAAAGTAATGAATAGGTTCGTAAAGAAATGGAACAAATTCCTTATACATATGCCGTTTATAGCTTGATATATGTTCAAACTTGTACTAGATTGGATAGTTTCTTGGTTAAAATGTTAGGCAAAAATCAAATTAATATAGGATTGGATCATTGGAAAGCTATAAAGAAAAAATTAAATACATATAAGGAATAAAGGATCATATTCTCACCTATAGGAGATCAAATCATCTTGAAGTGATAACATATTCAAATTCAAACTATATTAGATGTGTAGATATAAGAAAAATCCACGTTTGACTATTTATTCCTTTTGGTTGGAGAAGCAATCCCTTAAAGAATGCGATGTGGTTAATCATTATTGCATCCACTATGAAAGCTAAGTTTGTGTCATGTTTTAGGACATCGACTGTTAACAATATTGTCAAGCAATTGAAAATTTGTTATGAAAATATTATAGTTTTCTTTTTTTACCAATAACGATAAGAATTCAAAGGTACTAAATATATTTAAAAAATTGCAATACTTTGCTACTAAAGAAGAAGTTTAAAAACAAAAAATATCTATTGAATATATGAGCACCAATTGCAAAGTTCTGGATATGTTTACAAGAGGATTGCCTTCAAAGACATATAGTGAATATATCGAAATAATGGATATTACTATAAGATGATATGTTATATTCTTTACTTTTTTAACACTTTATACTTGTTTCTTTAATGTTTCTTATACTTTAATGGATCACATTTCATTATATTAGCAAGTGTACATACATGAATGAATTATATTGACATAACAAGATTTGTTTATGACAAAGACATTATTATTAGACCATTATGATGTCTTTTATTAATTGTAACATCATTGTATAACTAATATTGTGGTATATAAAAAGGATTATGTCGATCAAATGACATACAATTATTATGATTCTTATTAATTTTCTAATTAATAATAATTCATGATTTAACAAATTTATAAAGGATTGTAGTTTATGATTTTACACACTATATTATATTATTAGTCAAAAAATTAAATATTATTATATGGACAAATTGGAAAAATGATGAATCTTTGTTTTTACAGTGGATGACATGCCATATTTTTATTTGTATTTTATTTAGATAATATATTATTATAGTTTAATAATTGTTGCGTGTCAAAATTCTATTGATCAATAGAAATAAATTATTTTAATTAAAACATATATTAATAGAGTATGTAAGATTAAAAAACTAATTAAAAATGACTCTTTTTTGTGATACATTTATCGTCTTAAAAAATATAGATTGTCAAGTAAAGGACTAAAAAATTTAGCTCTTTTTTAGATCTTTTCAAAATAATTAATATGTTCAAGACTAGATAGTTGATAGATTTAGATATATTTTCTCTTATGAAAAGTTATAAAATTATAAGATCTTAGATATATTACATTTTCTAAGAATTAAGATTTGATTTACATAATTAAGAATATTCCTCACATTATTACTTGTGCCAAATGTTTGTTTTGCTGGTTATGAATTATAGTGTTAACAAGCTTTAGAATTGATTTGTTGATACCACTACAATAGAATAATGTATTGGCTACATTATTCTTAGAGACAATTTTGAAATCGTCAACAAAAGTAACCTTTTGGCGATGATTTCCACATTCTTTGCTATAAGTAAAAGATTTTATGACGTTTAACAGAAAAGAGGAAATATTTTACGACGATTACATGTTACCGTCGCAATAATAATAGGCTTTAACGACATTTGTAAGCTTTCACGAGGGGAATCGATGTAATTAGCATTGATTATGGTGAAGCATCACGAATAGTTCGAATAAGTAGCGACTAAAAATACGTTATGTCACCAAGTACACTTCAATCGTTGCAGAAGGGTCTTACAAACAAAATATTAAGCGACGTTAAAAGAAACTGTCACAAAATGTTGACTTTTTGTGACGATGTATGTCTTTTGTCGCCAATATTTGGTGACACCTTGTCGAAACGTCGCAGATGTTTGCACATATGGCGATTATTTGTTTTATTCATCACAATATGGCTACAATATTGCGACGATTATATGTTTTGACCCAAAAAGTGAATATTAAAACATTTGTAAGATAGTTTATAATGATTTTTGTGTACTTAATCATAGTTAAGAGTAATTATAATTGACATTTTTATAACCTATCGTAGCTGAGATATCTTTTGTTGTGAAGTTTTTTTCAATGTTTAAAGCATATTGTTGACAAACACATGGTAAGTTATTTAAAATATGAAAAGTAAATTTTTTTGGATATTAAAATATTTGTGAACCAAAAATTTTAAATTTAATATGATAAAAATATCATCAATTTAAGTTAACAAGTAATCTTAATCATTAATATTTGGTAATAGTAAAATAATTATTTATAAAAATTATAGAAATGGTATCAATATAATATAATGATATATGGTCAGTACTACAAGGTTTTATTTGGAAGTTTAACAATTTGTATAGAACAACAACAATAACAAAAACATCAGTACATAACCTTACCCTAATTAGTAGAAAGATTGTTTTGAAAATTCTTACAAACAAAACACTAAATAAAGTTTAAAGCTAATTCTAACTGATACCATCGATAAATGACAATAATGTAATTATTTTTTTGAATTCTAAGTGACATGAGAGTTGGTAAAGGTAAATGAGTCCCTTATGTCTGGATTCCTAATAAGGGTCCTTACACGTTTGAAGGTACCAATTGAAATAGTGAAAGATCTTCCCTCAGGTGTAGGGTTGTTGACACCCTCTTCCAACAGCTTCTTTGCTATAACTAAACTTCTAGAGGATATAGTGAATGAGTCACAAGATTTATCATGGAAGACAATTTGATCAGATGAACTATTAGTACGATGTATTTCACCTAAAACACAATCAATATAGAACTTAGATTGGTAGTTTAGTGAAACCGTATAACGAACCCAAATTGGAACACATGCGTACCTGATTGACCAAACATAGTCATTGGAATTGAAAATTTTTCTTAAACGATCGATCTCCCTAATCCTTTATAGTCCGTTGTGACATCACCCCTGCCTCTATTTCCATCTATGTTCTCTTGAAGATTCAAGGAAACTTAACACCACATATAGTATATAAAATCAAATGTTCATATATATAATAGGTTCATAATAGGAAATGAGATCTAGATAATAAGAAAAGTTAGTTAGTTTGGATGATACTAAAAACCAAGAAGAAGAAGATAGGTCATAGAAGACAAACAATTATTAGTGTATGACTAGAGGATTTGTTCTACATTGGTTTTTTCTTCAATAGGGATAATTTTGCCACATTCCTCCCAACGGAATGAATTTTCACGACCGAAAACTAGTCGCCACGTCGACATCTCTCAATGAATTATGTTAAGAGTTATATTTTGCAGAAGTTAATTTAGAATAAAATTCATTATGTTCAATGAAATTTTCGATGATAAGTGAAAGTAATGTAGTTTAGTAGTTATACATCTTCAATTTGCTTAATAAGATGAAAGTTATCCTTATTAAAATAAAAGTAACCCATTTACCCTTTATATTATATCTAAATTTTAGAATTTAAAGTAGATTACACATGACCATGTTCTTGATGTACATAAATATAGTATTATTTATATAGGGTTATATTACTATTATTACAAAAAGAGTTAAATACTCTTTTAGACCTTTCATCAAATAATTTGCAGGCTTTCCTAAAATAAGCATTAAAGGTCATAAAAAGAAGTCAACCCATATACAACCAACAAAAGAAGACAATAAATCATTTTCGAAACACATCCACAAACATGACCCATACAACAAGTGTAGAAAAAGAACTCACAATAAACACTTAAAGGTATAAGTAAAAA
>JANSVB020000094.1:656736-681500 GCA_025504935.2 Erythroxylum haughtii
CAAGTGTAGAAAAAGAACTCACAATAAACACTTAAAGGTATAAGTAAAACTTAGCACAAGATGGAGGGATTGAAAGTAGAAAAGAAGAACAATATCAACATAGTTAAGGATGCTTCTTCAACAGTGATGACCACAATACACGAGACAAGCACAAGAGAGAGAACAATGGTTATTGGACTATGAATGTAGAAGAATGTTAACGGCTAACACGAAAATGAAGAGAAATTCATGGTGGTAGTGATAAAAACCTAATACAAAATGACATCGTTTCTTGTTAAAGTAAACAATGTCGTTCACGTTTGCCTAACATAATTATAAGTAATATATAATTTATATGTTACAGTACGAAATTTGGCCATAACATTTTGATAATTATTATTACATATAGAGTAATACATATATCACATAAGTAAGATAAGGAAAATTTATATTTAACATAATATTTAATAAATCATTATAATAGTGAGATTAATTAATATGTATACATTAATAGTAGATTAAGTGAATTACCATATATGATAATAATATAGCAGTTTATTAGAAATAATTTGAAAAATATTTGATTAAGTGAACAAATTTGAATGTAATATATACTTTTTATTAATCATTGTAGCATAATAAAAAATTGTTTGAAAAATGGCATCAAACTTCTTCTACACATTATGTACTAATGGATATTTGGACTAAGAGCTCTGAGTAGATTGAGACAACAAAAAGAGTTACTAATGACTTATTTGACATCTGGTAGTTATACATATCTATCCAAATGTATAAACAATATTATCCTAGTATAAAATACCAAAGTGTAGTTATGATACAAATAATATTAAGTTAACTTATAAGAAAAAAAAAGGTAGGCAAGAAAACATGTTATAAAATTAGGATAACCCATTTAAGAAGACAACTAATGTTTCATCTAGGAGATATGTTTGTGTTTACAAAGTAGAGATAGTTTTTAGATATGATGATAATAGCAATTTAATTAGAAATAATTTCCAATATATTAGAAAATGGTAATCAACTTTATATATTAATAAATAATTTCCAATATATTAGAAAATGGTAATCAACATTATATATTAATAATTTACAATACATGACGTTAATGATGTTGATTGCATAAATGTAAAACAAATTTAGTGAACAAATTTAAATGAAATATATACTTTTTATTAATCATATTAGCAAAATAAAAAAATTTATGAAAATGTTTAGTATTGGCGACGGTTTATTAATTTGGTAGCAAAAGGTTGGACAATTTATGAAGATATTTTAATTTTGTACAAAATGTTGGACTTTTGGCAACGAAATATATTTTCATCACCAAATAAACTAGATGAGAATTTTTTTTAGTTGAGATGACTTTGTCTCGACATCTGTTTTTAACACGGACGCGTGCTATGTGAGTTCACTGTTGAAACAAAGGGCGAAGGATCATTGATATTGACTTCATAAATACTACAACTCTTTTCTTTCAGAAGAGGAGGCAAGGAAATATATTCCAGAACGGGTGACTCCAAAAAATTGGAATGAAATGTGTGATTATTGAGTCTCTGCGAAGGTTAAGATTTGTCTTATTCATCTTCATATTTCCTTCAATTAATTTTGTTTTTGCATTTAGTGACTATTTCTTTTCTTTATTTAGGAAAAGTGTGAGAAAGCCAAGGTTAACAAAGCAAAATGAAAACTCCTCATAACATCGACTCCAAATCATTTGTTGTCATACGACAAGAATTTGTAAGTTTTTTGTTTAGAAATTACTATTATATTAGTTAATACAATACAATCTATTGTATATCAATTTTTTAATTTATATAACAAAGCCAAACTTAATTACATGGACAAGAATATGATAAGATCACACACTACAAATTGACTACAAGGAAGGTGAAAGTTTGACATCTGAAGAGGCATAAAATAATTACATAAGTATAAAAATTTTAATTTTAGAGTTTATTTATTTATATAATACTAACTAATAATAACTGAATTACATCTTAATTTTGTGTTTTAAATTGTAGGACAAGATGCAGGAGTTATTGTCGAGATCATTGCCTGACGTTAATGTGACAGGAATGAGCCCAATGTGGATGACATTTGCAACAACGTCTTTGATTCAAGATCAGGATATATCAAAGGTCTTGAGTTTGACCCTAAGCTAATTGGTTCATTATCGTCATGACTAACATATGTAATGACGCTTTAGGATGAGAACTGATCGCTTAAGGCTCAATTACAATGTAATCAAGAAAATTTTGATTGTACTAAAAAAGAAATACAATGTGATGAGCAAAATATTAGACCGTACTGAAAGAGAATTGACCAAGCTTAAAAAAAATTCAAACAAATACCTAAGTCAAATCATGTAAGTAGTAGTGACAATGAGGAGTCTTAGTTTGTCCATAAATATTTTGTTGATAATTTTTGTAATTAACATTTAATTATTTTTTATAAAATGTCTTTTATTTTTAATTTTATTTTAATTAGTTATTATTTAAACAATGTCACCAATAATAATTACAAAATGTGACTTAATTATAATTCAAACCACGTTCAAAACAATAACTTGAATTAAAATGTTATCAATAATTATAAATAAATATTAAATTGGTAATAGGGAAGTAAAATTAAAAATAAAATTTCGTCACTTTTAGCTACAAATATAAAATAGTCATCAAATCTTTTTACCTACGTTTACCAAAACGTCTCTAATAACTTTTAGCTACACTTCAAAAAACATAACTAAACATATTCTGCTTTATTAGCTACGCTTTAAAAAACATAACTAAACATATTCTGCTTTGCAAATAAATTGTTGGTAAACATTATTACCTACGCTAACGTTAACAAAGTTAATTACCTTTAACCAAAGTCAAACGTCGCAATACATCATTTGCAACAAATTTTACTCTTCTTGCGACGAAGGAGTGATCGTAGCAAAATCAGTTACGTGAAAACATTGCAGATAATATTTTATTACCAGCCCTTTCCGACAAATAGTGTGACGATTTTTTGCCATTGCAAAATAGTTTTTGCGACAATTTGTTATCCTTCAGTGACGAAACATTTTGTCGCCAAAACCCTTCTTTGTTGTAGTGCACACTTCAAATATTTGATTTCAAGTACATATGACATTAAAGTTGTGTGACACACCCTATGTCCTAAACATGTGGTTAAAGCCTTCTTATGAATAAAAAAACACATAAAACGCTAATCACATTTAGAGTTACTTTGTCGTGTTTTTCTTTATTTGTTATCTTAGAACATTATAAAACTTTGTTAGAAGTTGCAATTAATTGACTATCCAATAAATAAAAAGTGAAGTCAAATTCTGCCAACTAAGAGTCGTACAAAATGATGTTCCATCGTATTAAATTCTCCGTTCTTTCGTCCTCAATAGTCTAATCTCCAAATCTTAAATAATCATTTCGGATTACATTAGCTAAAACGAAAATCAATCAGACAAAGTAACTCATTCATAGAACCAAAGGGTAGTTGAAAAAAAATTGTATATTCGTTAGAAATGAGGACGCTTTATTTATTTATTTAATTTTTTTGTCTCCCATGAGATATTCACTTGGCTTTGTCAGTGACTAATTCTTCTTCACCGCGGGATGCATCCCTTGTAGGGGAACTACAGCTAATCTAGGAGTTTGTTGCATCTCCAAAATAAGGATCTAACTTAGAGTTATTGGATTAAACGACGAAGATATGTGCTACCTACGTTAACCCACCGGGTTAAACGACGATGCTTATGACCACAAGAAACAAGAAGTTGGTCTAATCTTGAATGATTAAGAGACAAAATGATCAATAAATTGCTAACAGGGACAAATGTCAGGACAACACGTCTGGTGTTGTTGGAACGGATGAACGTGATTGTTGATTGTAATGTTGCTTGAACCTCAACTAAATCTGTTAGGATTACTTGCTAACAAAGTTGGTTAGTGCCCAAATCTTCTCGCTTTATTAGTTTGGCAACCACTTTAGCATAATCTTATATCTAATTATGCTGCTTTACTCCTCCATTCATTTTGCCGACACTTTTGGCATGCTCCTCCTTACCAATCATTGATTGATTTAAGTAGATCGAGTGAAACTTCAGTTTTACACTTTCTTTTAGGCACCAATATAAAATTTTACTAAGTGAATTAAATAGATTTTTTTTTTTTATGTTTGCTATAATTTCTTCAAAAGGTACATGCTTTTTGATTAGGTAAAAGAAAGTATAACACTGAAGAGATGCCAGCTCATTTTCCTTTTGCTTTGAGCAAGGATTAACCTTTGTTTAAGTTCATAATGGAATAGAAACAGCTTTCTTTGAATGATTTGTTCCAAATTTGAGAAAATCATCAGCACCTAAATAGTAACAATGCTCATGCTCATGCCCAACAAATTAAGATCAATCCAAAAGATAATGTCATGTAATAATTCTACTTTCTGCCATTTTCTATTTCCTTTCGTTCTTTTTGTGCCAATCAAAATCATTTTTTGTAATGTTTGGAAAGAAAGCCAAGAGGAATAGCACTAATTAATAGTTCCACATTAATAACTTAGCTTCTTCTTTTTTTCTGGACACTCCAAAATCACCATATGCACAAAAGTCATTTTGAGTAATATATATAACAACAACTCCAAGACTTTGCGATGATCGAAGGAGGGACATCAATTATACGTAACATTTCTTTTGTATTTTATAAAGAGGCTGTTTCCTTAATTTAAACTTGTAACCCTTTTTTGTCACAAATTAGTAATCTTATTGGTTACTCCAAAACTTGCCCTCATTTTGAGTAATATATATTAATTTTTAGTTGAGAAATCATGTATTAAGGCACAATCTTGGTGTGAAATTCTTGACAAATGATCTAAGGCATGCCCATTCCCCCCTACGGAAAGATAGCGATGGCAAGAATTAGGTTCATTTGGTAAAGGGCGATAGTTATGCTTCTTTTTCTTTAAGCACCAGAGAAAGAAAGGTGTCAAATATCCATCGTCACGAAAGTCCAAGATGCTCCTAAACTAAGCAACCTGGCGGTGGTATAATGTCTTTGGGAATCTTAACAATGAAAGACCATCTAACTATCGACCTCATTCTCAACTTTCTTAGTATTTAACATTAGTTTTAACAATTTCCAATTTTGTTTTTATTTCCTAGTCATCCATAACTTATCTTCAAAAACAGCATTCAAAGAAGAGATTCTCAACATGGGACAAGCTTGAAGTAGTGATTGATACGAGTGGACTAGGTGTGGACTGAAGGGTCAGAGGTTGGCAGTGCACCTTCTTTGAAAGAGGATGCTGGGCTAGGAGGACGACGTTCACCGACAGGAATAAATACAACACAGACCATAGTGTATACCTACCTACCACTTCATAGGTTGACTTTTGCCTTACTTAACTAATATGCTTCGAGTAACTTACACTAATTACTTTTGAAAGTCCTTAGGAATCGTCTTCTTTAGGATACTAATTAGCTGTGGAACGTTTGAAACAATATCTCAGTTCATGTTTGTTCTAGAAAAGGTTCATATAAGTTCAAAGTTGATCTAAACGGGGTAATATAATAATAATGGAGTTGCTATTGTTTCAGAGTTCAGACTGTTTTGAAGCATTGTGACCCCACAGCCCTTAAATCTTCTTCTTTATTTGTCAATTCAACGGGCCATCCCAAAATGGTTAAACAATTTAGTATTATGGGTTCCAATGACCTAGATCTTGCTGTATGTGGTCAAGAAAGAAAGTACTCCTCAAGTTTCTGGTACAAGGGCCTATTGATTGAAGTTTCTCCTACCAAAATCAGTAGAACAAAGACTTGGGTAGATGAACAACCTCACTGTTTAATTATAGATATCAGTGGAGCAAATAAAGCTTTGAGTAATGAAAGGATGGATTTGGCTCATATATGATTGGAATTTGGGTTATTCCTTTGGACGGTGCCTTTCAGCCGACCACCAAGGTATGTGCCCACCATTACCATATCAAGTAGGCTGTAAAGCTAACAAAATTAGTGATGAATGCAACTATATTAACTCTCTGGCGCACCAAATTCATGATAAGGAAATGTCATGTTGGTTGAATGAAAAGATCAACACCAAGTCAAAATGCATGATGTGATCTTTTCATCTATGTTGGACCTGCAAGAGACCTCACAAATTAAATGAATAAAAGGCTGAGATGAAACTTCATATTTCTTATCCTATTTGGTTTCTCATATAAAACACTCACACCCCAAACCTTCTCCTGTAAACATTTTGCAAGATACAACCACTTATCAGTTTGACTCGACTATATTTTTATGAAGAATGCATCAATGAATATTTGAAATTTGCATCTGTAAATGATTACCATGCAGGCAACAGAACTTCCAATGTTACATAAATGAGATGATACCAATTGTACTTGAAATATTGTATTTGATTTTTCCTCAATGTTAGAAGGGAGATGGTATCCCCTTCAAAACTTCGTAGAGGCTCTTTGCAACAAAGAAGATACCACCAGAAACCATTCATTTGATCTTTTACTATTTTTTTGTTAAAACACCCGAAAGAACTCAGTACTACCTTAGCACCAATGAAAATAATGCAAGAAGCATGCAAATGAAACTAAAACAATAAGCCTAGGTGCTAGAATTGGCTAGCTCCTCTCCAAGATAAAGGAGGAAGAAATCATTTTTGCTATTTGAACAACCATTGAAAGCAGAATTGACCTTCAATTTATCTTCATAATAACCTGCTGAGAGATTTGATAAGCGCTTTTAAGTTACGTCTTGTGGCCTCATCACCAGTGAATCCCAGGATATCAGAGCTTATATTCTGACGTTGTTCCAAAAAGAAAAATAGGAACAGGTTAATTGAACATTATCAACCATGATTATGCAATAATGCAAGGTGTAGAAAGCTAATGATTAAAATCTCACCTCAATGTTTTTCAGAGTGAAAATCAAACTATATATGGATTTTTGAATCAACTCTGTGTTCTCTGGAGTCATAATCGATGTATGCGCCTTTCTGCATTAGAAGAAAATATAAACACTCTCAGATTGTAAAAAATATCAAGCACCTTGGGCATTAAGGATTTAAATTTTTTTCCTTTTTCCGCTAGGAATAAATGGATTTATCTTGCTTCAGGCTGCTAATACCAGCAACTATCATCAAGTAAATTCAAATTCCTCAACACCCAAGTCATTGCTCAACTTTGAGATCTCAATGTAAATGGATAACTGGCTTCAAAAATATGTTTAACAGGCAAAAAGTTAACAGAAAGGAAAGGAAGATGCATTAAGAAGGCAGGAAAAGGATCCCGTCAATCATCTTAGACACATCCGTCCCTCAAGCCTAACACAGGAAGAAATTGATTGAAAAAGGGGGAAGTAGCCAGAATGAACACGAAGCTTAATTCAACATGCTACAGGGTCTTATAAATGAATCTAGCAGGGCAATTTGACTTTATCTAAGTTAGCTAAAGCCCCAATTGTTTTGCATTCACCAGTCAAGCTGAAAACATCAAGCCAAATCTTTCAGGTACTTCACCTTAAATCTTCAGAGGCTTGGGTTAGGCTTCTGGTCAAACTCTCAACTTCCTTTAGCAGACCACTATCGCGAACATCAGTAAGCAAAGGTTGAATATCTTCAGTCATGGCCTCGATCTGAGGGATCACTACATCAAATGCAAAGTGTGCATGAGTACATGTAAATGTTCAGAGTTAGTGAAGCAAGATCGTCCACGTGGCATCCAGACATGCAAGTAGAGTACATACAACCATTTCGAAATTAAATGACAGCTTTTCAGAACTTACTACAGTTTAAAGAATATGTTTCATTGGTATACTTTCCAATTTTATAATAAAATGAAGGGCAGTCCAACCACCTGCAGCAAAGGCCTCCACCAAGAATGGTTATTATGAACAATTGCACAAAAAAATATGTTAGTAGAAAGACTGGAGGATTGGAATATTAAATTGAAAAAAGTGATGCCACCTGAGTCTTATTCAGTAATTAAATTAATTAGCAGGCAATTCAACCTAGTTTCTTATCACTTTTAAGTTACATCACCATGCTAGCAATAAATGCCTCCTTCTATTAAGAACAATCAATCAGGGTTGAATTTTTCAACCTTTCCACACAAGAAGATTTTGATAACAATTTGCATATCATGCTCAACTAAATGGCATGCACAAAATTTATCAGGAAGTTTCTAGATGAGTTTTTATCAGCTTCTATGTTCATCAGTTAACATCTCGCTTGCAGAATTAATAGTCCTGCAAAGTCCACAAGTTAGAGAAGAGTGGGAAAACAAGAGAAGAAGGTATTAGAAGGGCACATCACACCTTTGTCAGGAGAGGTTTTGCATCCTCAATCACAGCAGCAACACGCTCGGCCAGTGAATAGCTCTTGGCAATGCCAATTCCCTCCATTTCACGTCCAAGGCGAGTTACTATCCCAACCAATTCGTCTAAACTTACCCCTTGATAACCCTTTATCTTTTGCCTATCGCATACAATTAGACCTTCTTTAATGCAATCAGCATCAAGAGGTCCCACAGAAGGTGTAGGAATTGGATCTCTAGGGGTAATGTCTATCAATGTTTCCATAAGAAGACCTGACTGGTTCACCTCAACGAGAGAATTTCTAGGTATAATAATTTTGTCATCTTCAACCTACGAAATATAAACACATTGTGTTACTAAAAGATCATACAGATTGTTTTAAGTTCAATTACATGACCAGCAATGCATATACCTCGACAGTTGCTTCTATATTTCTCAATGAAGGATTGACACGAATGACATTGCCAACAGTTACTCCTCTAATCCGAACTGGTGTTCCAGTACAAATACCACTTGCCTGATCAAACTCAAATACGGCCAAGTATTTCCTGAACCTAGACCTCAGCTGAAATCCTCTAACCCAAGCCAAGCTGAGTGCAACAAGCACTGCACCAGATGTAAGAAACAGCCCCACTCCGCCTTCCCATATGCTCCTACGACCAAACCCAAAATCACCTAATGGCTTCAGTGTCTGCCTCCACAGTTTTTGAGGAACTTCCACTGCAACTGCAAGAGGATTTTTTGTCTCTGATGAAGGGGGTGGCTGGCTGGGTTCAAAATCAGCAGACAAAGCTCTTACCCTTGAAAACTTCGTTGCTCGACTGGCAGGAAAATGGGGCAACAAGTTTGAAGAACCGGGAGAGACTGTAATCAATGAAGAAGATAGCACACTGGGACATGACGGCACTTGGACTATTGAATTCCCAACCATCTCCCTAACCAATTGATATATATATATATACACTGATGGGACGCTGCCCGAATGCCTCTAAGGATTTAGAAGGCAAGAATTCCTTAACTACGACCTATTCTTTCGCCAAATCAAAATGAACTACAATTGGGTTTGATGAGCGCCTCCAGCAGCAAAATCTTCATCAGTCAATCCATCCAACTGCAAAATAATAACTTGGGAAGTCAAGAATCAGAAACAAATCAACAAACAGAGACAGAGAGAAGTCAGTATAGTTTGCTTAAACAGGACAAATGCAAGACTGAAAATTGAATCGTGAATCATGCTTGTCCGTCGGTAGATTTCCTCAACAAGCAAACAGAAGAAAACAAAATTGAACAAATTCTCATAACATTGATCGAAATAACTAGTAAGAAACTAAGAATTAGAAAGCAAAAATGAAAAACTTGTGAACTTTCAGTGAACGAAAAGTTGAAATTCAACTCTGACTTCACATCAAAACCCGTGTCAGGAAAGACATGCAGAACATCAGAAGACACTTTCTCAGTCACCAAACGCGTAAAACGGACACAAACAAGGCAAATACAAGCGAGAAGAACACCATTAACTTCGATTTCTAGCTTATTAACATACCTAGAAGCTTGGGCGACCAATGGGTCTTATGGCTTACTCTTCCCTACTTAACAATAGTTCGGTGAATCCGAGGAAAATGTGGGAGATGAAGGCGTGAAAGAGATGGCTAAATTTCTGCCCAGTTATATGTCAATATTTCTTGGGAGAAACAGAAAAAAAGTGAGGGCTTCTTTGGCTTTTCACAATCTTTTAGGAGGTAATTATTAAAAGACTGAAAATAACAAATATATATCAACTCCTGGTTTACACCATTTTCACTTTAGTCCGTAATTTTTAAAAATTATGAAATACTCCATCAAATTTTGATACTATTTCACCCATGATACCATGATATAGCCACGTAACGCATGACCTTGGTACTTATTGTCTCCGAAAATCAAGAAATCGTTTATCTACGGAACAAATTTATTTGAGTGTTATGTCTCCCATATGTTAGAATCTTACGTAACACAAACATAACATGTGTTGTGTCACGTAACATGTTAGAAATCTAATAGAGAATGACATTAACAATATGGTGAAACAAAAATCATAATTTAAAGAGGGCATATGATAGTTTTAAAAAATTAGAGACTGAAATAACAAAAGTTGAAACTATTATCGATATATATGTTGCAAATTATGTTATTATTTATAATTAAATATTTAATTTTAAAATATGTTTATTTAAAAAATAATTATTTTTTGAAAAATTTCAAATTTATGTACTTTATAGATATTTTATATTTATTAAATTATTAAACCATAAAATTTTATTTTAAAATTATTCTTAGAATTTTTAAAAATTGTCATAATTATGACTAATAAATAATATCAAATAATTAAATGATATTTATTAAGTTAATAATAAAATCACATTATAATAAAAAATTGAAAACTAAAAACAATTTTTATAATTCAAGTGAAGCAACAAACCACGAAATCAAGAAAACACAAAATAGAAATAGAAATAGATAGACTTGTGACGTTTCATTTGAAACTAAACTCATTCGAAGTTGTTTGAAGAACAGAATTCCTTTCTATTTTCGAAGCCTGATCTGGATCTTTATTTGTAGCCGAGATGACACCTGACTTGGATTCTCATTTAAAGCCATTCTAACTACAACAGAAAGCTTCCGTCTCCAAAATCTCCACAACCGTAAATCAGAAACAAACAAAAATTTCATCGAGTTCGATGTTTCCTTATTGGAATTCGACCATATAAGCTATCCATGCAAAATCATTTAAAATCAAATACCATACTTATATATGCTCCAGATAGTCCACTAACCAGTAAATCACCGTAATATGATGTATATGTTAAAGCATCATAAAACTCTAAAGGTTCAAACGTTTCTAAGTTCAGAATACCATCAATAAACTACTCATTATCTCTGAAACAATAACAAGTTTCAAGCAAAATACATTATAATGCATTTCAACCACAAAAACAAGCAGCAAAATTCTTGTTGAAAATATAAAACCAGGTGGCCCACATTCACAGGTCTTGTACACTCAAACCTGCAACAATTGGACAAATAGATTAGTGGTAGCTAGACTAGTCAGATCAATTA
This sequence comes from Erythroxylum haughtii, assembly GCA_025504935.2. Classification (NCBI taxonomy): domain Eukaryota; kingdom Viridiplantae; phylum Streptophyta; class Magnoliopsida; order Malpighiales; family Erythroxylaceae; genus Erythroxylum; species Erythroxylum haughtii. Next base: position 668,159 of record JANSVB020000094.1, read on the forward strand.
GTGTCAACAAGAATTCTTCTCTTACAACCTGATAAAGAAAAGTTAACTAGACAAAGAACAAAAAGGAGCTGTGTGAAATAGTTTAAAACAGCCATTTCAATTATTTGAGACATCTCAGGAAACCAAGTCCCAAGTTAGCATAAAACTTCGTTGTTCTTACAACCCAGAAAACAACACCACATGGTTAAACGCCAAACAAAATGGGGTTCAAGAATTAACCTGGTGGAAGAGACTGCTTCAACTTGTCAGCCTTCTCAGAGTCGAAGACACAAAGGGTATACAGGTACTTGGAGCAGCGAACCTTGAACTTGACGACATCCCTGCTTCTCTTGATCTTCACAGAGCGAGCATCTTTCCTTCTAGCAGTGAGAAGGAAATCCTTGATCTCATGGATTTGCTTGGGCTATGCATCAAAACAGAGAACAGACAGATAAGGCATCGTAACACAGAAAACAAAAACTTTGAATTAAAACTCAGACAACAAACACCCATCAAATCATTAACTAAGAAGAGCAGACTATCCAGAAGACCAAAAATCAAGGAAACAAGAATAATATCTAATCAATTACTTGCATTACAACTTCCCGCAAATTTCCCATATTTTTATATATTTATGAAGAATGTACTTCGAATTTATCTTTCATATTTGCTGAAATACCACTTCTCCTACATGGTCGAAACGTCCAGAGGTACGATTTGGTTTATATTACAGAAAGCTCACAGCCGTACCGATTTACTCAATAATTAGATCCAAAAAAATCTAGCCAATGCTTTCCTCTCTTTTCAACGAGCTAATATTGTACACCTGACTGCTCTGTGTTCTAAACAACACAACACAATTGTGGTCTCACTTGAAAACAAATCATCTACATGCAATGCCGTAAATATCGATCTATTACAAACCACAACTGAATTCTAACTCACACACGTCCCATTTTGAGCTCATTGTTATTCCTTCTTACATGTTGGATCCTAAAAAAAGATGTATAACCTACTGACAAAATACCAATCAGCCGTAATACGAAAACTCCAACTGAATCATTCCCCAAAATCGTCAGTCATGTTTCGATAAAAGAACTAACCAATTGAGAAGGAAAATAGAACAAACGCATATCAAATCAAACACAGACATAGCCCAGATCAAAACTAACACAATAAGTCAGTAAAATCCGTGTAAACAAGAAATTAAAGAAAATAAAAAAAATCCGTGTAAACAAGAAATTAAAGAAAATAAACGGAGCAAGAGATATTACCATTTTGAGTGGCGTTTCTCAGAGCTCAAGTTGAAAAGATACACACCCCAACCCTAGCCACTCACTGCTTTTTCGTAAGAACATATATAGGACAGCTAGAAAAAGGTTTATTTTTAAACCCTAGTTCTCTAACGGGTTTCCTGTTTTGCCCCTTAACTGAGCTATGAAAATGGGCCTTAGCTATGTTATAAAATGGGCAGATGTTATTAATCTCAGTCTATATAGGCTTTGGACAAATGGAAATCCAAGATTGTTGTTGAAATTGTTGGGTTTCAAGACCAGGCTTTCTCAGTCTCTTCTAGTTATTTTTGAACCATTGTGTTAGATTTGTGTAGGTCGGGTGGATCAAATGTAACCAATATTTTAAAAATTAAATTAGAAGTTAAAATAGTAAGACAAGAAATTTAAAAGTTTAAAAAGATTAATCAGTATTAGATCGTCATAAGATTGACTACAGATTGAATAAAATTAAAGAATTTAAAATATGTTTAAAAGAGATTGCCATTACCCATCGAAAAAATTGAAATATAATTAAAAAAGGGATTGTTAAATAAAAATTAATTGATTTATAAGAACTTATTAATTAATAAAAAGAGACTGATTAATTAATAAATTGATCATTTTAATAAAAAGATTTATAATAATAAATTAAACCAGAAAGTTAAAAATTGAATCAAAAAGTTAAATAGTTTAAAACTTTTACGGTTAAATCGAACCAAACCAGTTGAATTTTTTAATCATTTGGATATAATAAAGTCTTAAGTTAATAAAAATCTAGCTCATATATTCTATTAAATTCAAACTTAATTTGTTATAAAAATTTTAACTTTAAACTCAATCTATAAGCTCATAGAATTTCTAATTAAAGAAATAAATATAAATTCTTATAACTTTCATAAGTTGTAAATATTTCAGTTTAATTAGATCATCTAGCTATCAATTGGCAAGTATTGGACTTGTTAATGCTTTCGGGCCTTGCTTTTTTTGTTCTTCTAATATTAAGATCTGTCTTTCTTTTACTCATCGCATCGTTCAAAGCAAGAAAGAAAGATGGGACTCTCCCATACACAAAACAAAAAAGAAAAAAAAGGCCATGCATGCTTTGTTGATAGAAGGAATATTGTACTTCTTAAAAAAGATGATCTATCCTATCAAACACTACAAAGATGAAGGAATCTATCTAAGATCTTTCCTACAAAACCAGCAATGATTTTACTGGAGGTTGGCCGAACTTAAAAAAAGAACAAAATAGAGTTCAAGCGGCCTCTCCCAACAATTTTCGTAGAAACCATCAGCAATCCCCATCGCAAAGGCATCAAAATTATCGTATCTCGTGATCCGGAGGACATGCTTCTACGAGAGTAACTTAATTTGCTTAGACCAGAAAGGAAGTATTTATATATGAGTGACTTCATTTATTGTGATAAAACCTCGTAAGTATGTTAGTTTCACAAACTCTTCGATTTGTAGCTGCCATTTTTAGTATAATAAAATTTCAGAAAAATTAAATACATCAAAATAAATTAAAACTAATTTTTGTTAGCATAATTAAGTACACCTTGTTTATGTATGTGAGATTCTCACCCAGCTTAATTTTTTCACTAACGACAATAGTTTTATACAAGACTTTAGTGAGTTGATGTCACTCAACTCTTGACATTATCTCTTATCCTTGCTACCTATGAAAGAATTTCACTCTCAATAATACGACCACCTCGTATTAACCTCAACAGAAGATTTTCTTAACAATCTTTTAACAAAAGAACAATAAATAAATAACTCAAGTGAGTAAATGAAATTCAATATAAACAAAAACAATTGAGAAAGAAAAGAAGAACAATTTCTCAATAGGTTCAGTTCCACTAAAATAGATCTAAAAGTCGTTACCATGAAATATAAATGTTTATTTATCGAAACGTTATAAACATCAAAGCTGCAAAATTCACGACGACTGTTGGAATTTTTCACACACAAACACTATTATCGACAGCCTCAGAATCACCAAGATTGCTAGAATTTTTTCACACAAAAATCACTATCGATGACAGTGAGTAGCCCAACAAAATAACACAAACACCATAAAAAGCCAGTTGCCAAAACTGCACATATTTTACAACATAATAGTCCAAAGATAGTCGTTCAAAGCTAGAAAAACGCAGCTCTAAAAATCACACAAACGCAACACTTTTCAGCCCACTTAGACGTCATCCTTAACAAAAAAAACTAGTAATAGGATGGATTAATTATAAACGTAAAATCAGCAGTTTTGCACTCCAATCCAATTGACAAACACAGATCTAAGAGCTCTCAACATAAAATCCATCAACAATGCAAAACAAAATCCATCAACAATGCAAAACAAAAGAAGACCTTGCTTCACCCAAAATGGGAATCATGAGTAGTCTCAACTGTGAAAACATAACGGCAACTAGAGAAGTTGCCCAGCTAATTCATGCAAAGACAAAAATAAAAATACAACTGCAACAATCACAAAGATCGTGCAACCAACCAAGACACAAATAGAGGAGTGACGCACATTACACACAATCTGCAGCTCACCCACGACGTGCTTCAGCCCACAATAAGACTAACCAAGTAACGCATACTCTTGTTTCAGTTTTTCACACCCACACATACAGCCAACACAAAACCAAGCAATGACCAAATCACTCACGTAAGGAGCCCAGACGCAAACCAGGAGTCCGAAATTGGAGTCACACACGCAAGATGATCTTCAATAATCTTACGATGTCCTCCAAATGCATGTCATCCACACATGTCCTTTTCAAAATGGACTTCTTTCACACTTAAACAATTATCCAAAAATTCAATTCAAATAATAAGTATCAATTTGTTACACCTCATCTTAATTTGAATTTTGAGACTTGTATTATCTTAAAGATCCGATAATCAAAAATGCTAAAATTAAATAATAAGATACACATTAAATATCTTAACATATTGTATAAGAAAGAATATTATCATTTACCCTCTCGTTTATGTGAATTATTTTTTTTGATCATTTTGTACTCGTTGATGTTATGAAAAAAAACTTTACTTATGAAATTATAGTTGGGCATTCATTATTCTAGATATTAAATTGAGGGCATCCAGATTTACTTGAACTTGTGATAGAGAGATCCTAGTAATTGTGGAGTTTTGAATGATATAAACGAGTACAGCAACCAATTATTGAAAGCTAGCTAAGTACAAAAGGGTTGGTGGTTTTAAATGACGAAATCGTATGTATGTATGCGCGCATGTGATGATGCAAAATGAAAGCTTTGACGTGTATGTTATAGGCTTGAGAAGATAGATTCATGACACTGAAATATATGTGTAGAAAGCAGCTCAAGTCTTATCTAATTCTAGAAAGTGGTTTTCCACTATATAATGTTGGCCAAAAGTCGGTACATTAATGCGTACTGTTGTAACTAAAAGCAAATGTGCCATTCAAATCACTAGACATAAAGGCAAACATGGGATCTAGTTGGCATTCCCATATGTTTGCCACCAATGTCTCTTCTCGGTCCCTCTAGCTAATTCCTATTCCTCTCCTCTTTGTGTCCATTTTAGTTGTATGTTTCTTCGCCATCTTGTCCTCTTCTTATGCACGAGCTAATCCTGTCCTAAGTTTGTATAATGATTTGATACATCAGTTAACAAGATCGAATTATACCAAAAATACAACACTTGTGTATCCAATTTGATTTTAGGAGAAGGTATAAGACGCATGCAATTGTATTTTAGCATATATTTAATTAATGTTGTGTCTTGGAAAGACAAAAGGATAATGTCACGCAAGTAATTTGATACGAACAAGTCCTAGGGAGTTTGATAAGCCTGAAACCTGAACTACAGGTGGTTTAGGATTGTTTTCTCATGGCTGAAAAAATCACTAACGAGTACAACAAAGAACTATAGGGTTCTCTTATTTGTTGATTTTATTATATACCCAAAAATAGTGTGAAAGCTAATAAAAATTATAAATTATATGGTTGAAGTTAAATTATTTGAAAGCTGATAAAAGCGTATAAAATTATATGGTTGAAAGAATACTTAAAAGCATCTTTTAATAAGAGAACCATATATTCTATTTGGCATTATATGATATGTTAAATTTGGTAATATCCTTAATTGATTAAGTCATAGATGGGTATAACTAATATTGTAAAGTAAAGTTGCGTATTGTCGGACCTTTCCAAATCTTATATAATAACAAATTCGTGTTAGATATTACTATTGTTGTAGAACAAATAAACTGATAGTTATGCAGGCCGCCCACTAATCAATCTTAAATTCTAAAATTCATTGGTTAAACTAAATGAGTTGTTTATTTATTTTTATCTCTTTGTTTTATCTATCTATTTTCTTGTTCCTCTGAGCAGTTATGCCGTCAGTAGCCAGGTTGGTGGATGGTACTTTTCCAAAGCTGAGGGATATGACTTGTTTCTATTCCACTGCACCAGAAATCAATTAGAAGATTTAAAGGCAAAAGAGGAAGGAAAAGAGTGGGTATAGTTAACTTTCCCTGTTAATTAAACTTTTTCCACAAATTACTTGGAAGCTCCAACTTTGCATTAGGGATTGAAGAAATTAAATTAAGGGATCTATGCTTGGATGGCATGTTTCTAGGTACTTATATCTTAATATAAAAATGCATGGAAAGTACAATTAAGTGGCATAGAAAAGTTCACGTTTTTAGGTCATTCATCTATTGCTCTGATTCTTCTTATTCCAGAATGCCCACTATTCCACTAGCTAGGGGTTGAGGGGAAAGATACTAAGAAAGCAAAACCAAAAAGGAAATGGGATGGAGAGGTACTGAAAAAGAGGCACAAGTGCAAACACCTTCAAACAAATACAATTATCTAAAAGCAAGCAAAAAAGGAACACAAACTCCCAAGCATAAACAAAAGTTGGAGATGAGATAAGCTCCATATTTGCATGAATGATGAGATAAGATTTTGAAGTATACTCCACAAGCTTGTGAATAAATTTGTAAATGCTAAGCCTTCTCCTCGATGTGTAGATTAATCCACAGATGCTGTGTTTTTAGGGTTTCCATGCTGATGCCCATACCACAGGTTCCTCCTTCCATGTTAAGTAAACTCCTGATTCATTTCCTTGAGGGAGCACAAGTGACCATCCGGCCTTGTACCTTTTAAGCAATGCCTTGACATCATCAACAACATCGTCGCTAAATCCAACCGGATAAAAGGCCGTCCGGAGTCTCTCCAACCATTGGCTTCCCCTCTCCCTTCTCTCACACTCTCCACCTCCATTTTCCTCATCACAAGCCAAAACCCTAACCATGCTTCTTGAGCACTCCCTCTCTAACATCAACCTTTCTTTACTTGCTGGCACAAAGCTTTCCTCTAGCATCTCAAAATACAGCGTGTAATATCGAAGACACTCTTCAAAGCACTGGATAAAGTCGTACCTAGAGCTGGTGAAATCAGCTTCTTCCTCAACAACAGTCACAACCCGAGGAGTGAGTGATTGAAACATTCGGATCACTTCACTTCTTTCATCTACTTCAACTCTTCTCAACGCCCCTATACAATTAATTGCAATAGCTTCATCTTCTTGAACACCTAGTCCTTCCTTTGTAAGTTCTCCTAGATTGTTTAGTCCACTTATAACATTGAATTCAAAGGGAACTCCCATTAGTCTAGCAAACTTTTCCATTCTTTGGCCTATTTCCTTCATGACTGATCTTACGAGGCTAGCTGTTACTACAACAGTGAGCTTCAAGTGCGGCGTCTCATCGTTTCTGGTGGCTAAAGCTTCTAGTAGAGTAGGCCACTGGGTGCAAAGGGTATTGCTAATATCGATTATGTGAAGTTTGCTTTCGCCATCTAAAGCCTCCAAGATCGCACCATTTGATGCTACATGACCAAAAGTGGTCCATGGACTTACCTCCTGGAATTTCAGTATCAACTTTCTCGCTGAGTCAAAGGAGTGACTCTTCTCAGCTACTGAATTTAAGGTTCTGAAGCAACGTTGGCCGGATTCGGTGGCTTTACAAAAGAGAGCTTGCAAGAAATAAGATGCCAATTTTTGGTCACAATCTCCATAAGGGGACGCAAGCTCATTCAACATCCATAGAAGGTGGTGGATTTTGGTGGAGTCCTTCTCGGATATGGCTCTTGCACACTCCCTAAGAAGCTTTCCTGCCCATTTGTTACTCGAATCGCTCGGCTCGCCTGAATCCGACGAACGGCTGGTCGATGTATGGCTGTTCTGAAGCTGATTACTGTTGTTGTTGCTATTGTTTTGCATGTCTAGAACTGATGCCTGATCATGGCTCTGCTGGTGGGAAAGGAAAAAGCGTGCGTGCGTGTCTTTGAGGGTAAAGAGCGATATGTCCATGTGCGATGAGGAAAGCTTTTCTTCGACTCTAGAGTCTAGACAGGACCCTCAGTACAATTTGATCTCATTTGAGCTTGGAAATGGTCAAGTACAAAGCTATATGATATAGAAGGGCCTTTAATATATTGTTGTGGGTGGTCACTTTCATGACATTTTGTTATTCATTTGATATCCAGTATTTAAAAGCAAACTCTCTATGGTAGCACATATATATAGCTACACCCTTCCTATGCAACTTCTCCAACATCATAACATAGGAATTCCAAAAAAAAAAAAAAAAAAAGCCCGGACTGCAGTTGTCTTTCCTTTGTATATAACACAATAAATGGGTATATACTATATTTATGTAGTTGTGTAAAGGCTGGGACAGCGGCACAATTACATTCCAAAAGATTTTGACTCTAACAGTGCTTGGAACAAGATCACAACTTGCACGAGCCCTAAGTAAGGATTGTAGAATAGCATTGGCTAATTACATTATTGATAGTTTCTTTTTATATAGAAGTATGCATGATTCACATTAAATAACTCTATAATCTCTTTTTCATAAGAAATTAAAGGCACAGAAAAAAGATAGTTCTCCATAGAGACATTTACCTTCATATAATATAATCTAAAATCACTAGGACTGGGATCTAAATCAATAGGACTGGGATCTCTAGCCACCTGCATATCAGCTTGAGCATACGGCTCAGTTTCTGATTAGTTAACCATCAGCGTCAAAGGCCCTTCTGAAAGCACTTTGCAGCACAACCTCAACGAAAGACTTTCTGGAGATAAACCCTTTCGCAGTTAATCATGACTAACTTGAACTGTCCAGACATAAGTGTTCCAAGCTGGTATTACAAGCTGTCAGGGTACATTCTTGGTATGAATCCATTTCAGGAGGGATTAAATCCTCGCTAATTGATTCAAGTACAAAAAATAAAGACAACAGGTTCATTTCTTAGTTTAAAAAAGTTTTTTTTTTCTGTAGTTTTATTGATCATTGGTTTTTCCGATGTACAGCTACTTGACAGTAATGCACTTAGACCAAGCATTGTAGTAACTACATTAGTTTTTGCAAAAAGCCGTGGTTACATAGTAAACTTGTCTGATAACTTAATGAAAGGTGAACATAGTGTCTCTTGTACCATTGTGATCTCACAAAGCATGGAATTTCTCAATGCACCCAAAACATATGACAGGGAAGCAACCATTAAAAACCATATTTAAATAGCACTAAAATTAGAAAACTATTAGGTCCATACCATTGCAGTAGTTATGGAAAGGAATCAAACATATATTCCCAGAAAATTATATAATACTCCAAAGGAATCAGCATGGCTCAATAGCAACTGAGAGAAGTTAAGGGGAAAAAATAACGCAAAATACATTCACTAGTAATTGTTCGAGCACTGCCAAGAAGATGATGATACAAGCAATATAAAGCTTGAAATAGATTAATATCCTTGGCTATCCCTTTAATCTGATACGATCTTTACCTCCATAAGCTTTTGTCAACTTTAGTAGTCACCGGAGTCATTGCGGATAATTCCGTGTACCTAGCTCCTATAAAATGAATCCATTGACAGCTAGAGTTCATCTTAACTAATTACTTGTTCAAATGGCAAAAAGAAAAAGAAAAAGAAAGGTTACTGAAACTCGTAGGTTAATAAGGAATGCTTTTAGTTTACTTTTGAGTTCATAAGTAACAAGTACAGATGAAAGCTACCAAGCATATATAAAGAAAAAATCAATTAAACTTGATCAGGCAATGAACTCGGTCGTCATTGGTTTGTTATATTCAATGGATGATCACCGTCAGCAGTTGTTTTTTTAATTAGATTATTATCTGTTTGTGGTCAGAAGCAGATTCAAAATTGAGCATCTCTCTTTTTCTCTGCGCTTCATCATGTTACCAATGTCAAGTCAATCCTTGTCAAATTTGTTATTTAAACTCATGGCTTATTAAAGCCATAGACAACAGTCCAAGCTTATTATATAGTTCAAATGGAAACTTACTGTCTGTTGCAAGAACAGGATAAAGAGAAACAAGCACTTTAAAAAGTGGCTAGAAAGGACTTGTCAGTAATGGTTGGTTTTGCCCAATAAGAGCTGCTTGTTGAACTTCTCTAAAAGATGTCAAGCTCATGCTTTTACTTTACAAAGAAAAGCAGAAAAAGGGAAAGGAGAAAGAACAAAAGGAAGAAGGCCATTTTAGATGGTGACTTGAGTTGGAAAACTCAAGAAAGAAAGCAAAGGGAAAAGAAGAGAAACAGAAAAGTCACCTTACCATAAAAACACATTTGCAGATATTTCGAAAGTCGAGGATCATTATGTCTCAATAATTATCTCGTAAACGATCCAATTATTCTCGTACAGTTCTTTCTAAATCGTCTTATTATTAACAAATATGTTTGAATGGTGTCATCTGGTGAGCAACTTTTATCACTTACTCTAAACTCTCCCCTCAAATATTACTGTTTAAATAATTATAGTTCTGGGACATCTAACATAATCTATATTTGTGGTGCAGACTAGCCGATAAAGATGTGTTTTATACAACTCAAAATCATAACCCATATAGAAAACATATTTGGAGAGACTGAAAATGAAAGGAAAGAAAAGAGATAAAAGATAACACCAAAACTAATGACATCTATTGTAGTTTATTCCACACTGATGATTAGACAAGAAGACAAGTTTGGGGCTCCTGTTTCACCACCCAATCATTGGAGAAAGTCTTAAGCGGCTTCATCTCACCTTTTTTTTAATATAAAATTCCTTGTTATTTTTTATTTTTGGTTCTTACTAAATAATATATAGCCTTTGTTGGGGGTGGTTTCCATTCATTGTGATCGAAGATTTTGTGCCCTATCTTGTCTGCATGTATTTCCAAAACATCTCATTTTGCCTATATGTATAAGAAGCATTCATAGAGGAAGAACAAAGCTTCCACAGGGCAGATTATGGAATGCGTTACATGTGTTTTGCAGTGTAGTTATTCCAACTTTTGCCATAACGTCTGATAAATCCAAAGGATGTAATGGATTTGCAAACTTACAGATTTTTCCCAGTCGTTTCTAGCATAAATAAAATCAAAAGGATGTAATGGGTTTGCAAAAGTACAGATTTTTTCTAATCATTTCTAGCACAAATAAAATAAAAAAGATGTAATGGGTTCGCAAACTCACAAATTTTTCCCGGTCGTTTCTAGCACAAATAAAATCAAAAAGATTAAATGCAACATAATAAATTAATACCAAAATTTGTTAATACAATTTGGTACATTTTGCTTACGTCTGCGGTGCCCTCACCTAATTTAATACTTTCACCAAAAGACAACGATAGTTTTATACAAGACTTTACTAAGTCAACACCATTCAACTCTTGACACTATTCTTCGTCTTCACTACTTGTGAAAGTAATCCACATTCAATAATATGACCAACTCATATTAATCTTAACAGAGGATTTTCCTTAACAATCTTTTAACGAAAGAACAATAAATGAATAACTCAAGTGATTAAATAAATAAGAATAAAAACAAAAAACACTTGAGATATAAAAGAAGAATAATTTTGGTTGGTTTAGCTCCACTGTAATAGATATGAAAATTGTCACCACAAACTATAGGTTGATTCATGCAATATCCAATACTAACTCACTGCTGCAGTAGGAGGGCATCAAGTATGATAGACCAAGCAAGCAAGACTTCACACAAAAATCTAGCAGAACCTTGACCACGATTAACCTTGGCAGTAGACACGCAATATGCAAAACACCCAGTTGTGGCCTCACACCAAAAGATCAACACCTAGTCGTGAACATTCCAAGATGTTGCACCCACAAGAATCAATCAACCAACGTTGCAATACCAAGATATCGCACCCACTATGAAATCAATTAACAAATGTTACAACCTAAGATGAAATTATACCAACGTAAAGATCAGCACATTAGTCATTCCATGCACTTTTTGATCACCAATACTAAAAAACCCACAGCCTTAACTCACATGCCACATACAACCAACCAAAAACCATGCAAAGGAGTCACACACGCTCCTAATTTGCAGCTGCCTCACAATGTCCTATAGCCCACAACAACGTGATCACCCAAACTCCTATTCAAGATAGACTTCTTTCACATTTGAACCATTATCTAAAAATCCAATTCAAATAAGAAGTGTTACTTGGTTACACTTCATCTTAATTTGGATTTTAAGACTTTCGTTATCTTGAAGATTCAATAATAAAAAATGTCAAGATTAAATAATGAGATATATAACAATATCTTAATAATCTCCCCGTTTTTTGCATTTCTGTCACAAATAAAAAACTCACCCTAAATAACATAATCAGACATATAAATATTGAAGTCACAATATTCTCCCTCAATACAAGGTCCAAGCATAGACAAAAGTATCCAACATTCACACACAGCTCAAAATAACCAAATACAAACTCAAGTCATATCCCCCTTTGGGACAAAGGATGCCAAAAAGAAAAGTTAAGAGGCATCGGAGAATTGAAGAACCCGCTGCTTCAGTTGACGAAGAGCATCGAGTCACACTAGAAATATGTCTTCAATCAGCTCAATTTCAGTAAACAAAGCGGTATGAGGATTGATAAAGGAAGTCTCCGAGGCATCTGAAGGACTAGGTGAAGTGTAGGGCAAATACATGACTAGTGGTTGCTTGAAAATTCTTGGCGAGATGTTCATCAAAGTGACTAGGTTAATTATGCTCATCTCCAACCAAGGGACACCATTAGTATATAAAAATTGAGAAATCAAACAAGGAAAATATAGCAAGGAATGCGATTTGCCCCCAATAGCCAGCATAGCTTCAATTATGAGTCACCTTAAATTGAAATTCACCCCAGTACCAATGGCATAGACCAGTTTTGTCTATAAAAATTGAAACAACATGCGTACTGAGCATTCAGTTAGCTAAAACTAACTTATAAATCACAAAATACTTTTGTATCGGCATAGAGGAGCATAATACCAAACTAGATGGCCAAGCAGTTAATTTTCCTCCGGTAGATCATTTGAAACAGTCTAATTATCATCACAAATTTGGTCTCCAATCAGATTATCAATCCTCATAAAAATATTCAATCTATCAACATCAAATTATACTAGCCGACCTGGTACATACATCGATTTATAGCTCAAAGCAGTATTAGTCAATAAATCACCAATCAAATTGCAATAAAATTCTTTTACTAGTTCAGCATCATATTGTTCTGGCAGCAACGTAGCTTGTAATAACATCCTTTCAGATAACAAAACATCCAGTTGGTACTATTGAAATTCATTTATATTAATTGGGTGGTTAAAAACTAACCTTATATAAGTGAGAGTCCCCCATTTACGTTCAGCTTCAGAAGAGTAAAATTTGAATGATACCCCATTGTCCATTGTCAACTGCTTAAAAGGAATTCGCCGAGGTGGGCAAACTATTTTCTGAGCTTGCAACTTAGTCCGTTTTCGAGTGACTATAGAAGGAGTAGTCAGTGGAGCATCTGCAGTGGGAATCTTATCTAAATCAGATAAAGAGTCTTCAACCATGGAAAGCAGCACTCATATGGCGTCATCACATTTTGATGGTCTATCTCGAACTGAGGTGATGTTGAAAATTTCAATAGGAGCAGCTGAAGATGACCCAACTCCGCTTAATTTCTTCCTAGGCATCGAGTTTAGCAGTCGATGATTTGAACGATGAA
>JANSVB020000094.1:681600-693949 GCA_025504935.2 Erythroxylum haughtii
GGAGGAATAATAGTTTAAGCTTACATAAAATCAATGCTATGTCTTTTTCCATTTTATCAAGCTCTTCAACTTTAAGTGTCTTGCAACATAATCTTAATAAACTCTCCTAATTGACCCAAAGTAATAGACACATCCTTCAGCAAACACTCACATATTCTAACAGGAATTAATCATTGCAAAAGTACATGAAAATCATGACTTTTCAACCCTGACACTTTTCCCTCTTTAACATTCACCAACGACCTATATTTGATGCATACCTATCAAGAAATTTGACTGATTGGAGGAACTGATATAATGATTATTTCTCACTTTTTGACATGTTGTAACTAGCAGGGGGAATAACATATGACCCATCATCTCTTCTTTTCAAATGCAAGCCCTTTCTAATATTCATGTCTTCCAAGTCAAGTCTAGCCTTAATTGTGTCTTTGGATTTTCCATCAATTCCTATGACAGTCCCTAAAATGGACTCACAAATGTTTTTGTCAATATGCATGACATCAAGATTGTGCCTCAGTACTAATTCCTTCCAATAAGTAAAGTTGAAAAATATGCTCTCTTTTTTTCAAATTCAGTTCAACATCATTTCTCTTTCGCTTTCTTTTACTTGAGTGTTTGCCAGGTGTAATGTCACCCAAATGTGATAGCCGGTAAACAATATTATCACTGGACAACTGCATCGGAGCTTTACCCAATTCTACTTTGCCATTAAATAGTTTACTTCTTCACCATCCACATCCATGTTCCAAAAAACAATGATGACCTGTATAACATATTTTACTTTGTATCCTCGTTGAATATATTTGATGGTTACACACAGGACAAGTCAGATACCCTTTAGTACTCTACCCAGACAAATTCCTATAAGCTAGGAAATCATTTATAGTCCACAAAACAACAACATGGATTATAAATATTTCACCTTCAACAACATCAAAAGTTTGTAATCCAAATTACCATAGATTATTAAGTCATCAATTAATGGTTTCATATATACATCGATGTCCTTATTAGGAGTAGTAGGTCTTGGAATAAGCAAAGACAACAACATAAAAGGCTCCTTTACACACTTCCATGGAGGTAAATTATACGAGACTAAAATCAGTTGCTACATGTTATAAGAAGTACTCCTATTATCGAAAGGATTAAATCCATCTGAGGCCAATCTAAGTCAAATATTACCACTATCTTGTGCAAACCATGCAAAATTTCTATCAATTTCTTTCCATGCCATTGAGTCTGCCGGATGATGCATAATATTATCATCAATGTGTTTCTCTTTATATTACCTCATAACTATGGATGGTTTTGTTGACATAAAAAGTATTTGTAATCGTGGTTTAATAGGAAAGTATTGAAAGATTTTATTTGGTATCTTTTTCCCTCTCCTATCATCCACATGCTACCTTGATGTACCACAAATAGGACACTCCTGAAGATCTTTACTTTCCTTCCAAAAAAGAACACAGTCATATTTACAACTATGAATTGAAATGTATCCCAATCCAAGGTCCCTTAACAATTTCTTTGCATCATAGTAAGATTTCGACAAGTTGTATCCAATAGGTAATGCATCATTCAGTAAGTCAATTAACATGTCAAAAGACTTGTTACTCCATTTATTATAAACCTTCAAATGCAACAACTTCACAACAAATGATAGTTGTAAGAAATTAGAGTACCTCAGATATAATTGTTCTTAAGCAACTTTCAATAACTTCCCAAAATTATCTTTTGTAATACTACCAATTATGTTAGGCATTCCTGCTTCATTTATAGTCTCCATATAATTCTGACAATCATTTAACATCTCGTCAATCTCATCATCACCATCATCATTCACATCACAATCATCTACATCATTATTGTAACTACCATCATAAGATGTACAACCACTTCTACTACAACTTGCTTTCTTACATTCACCATGATAAAGCCATGAATATAGAATTTATCTATTCCTCATATCAACAAGTGATTATATACCATATCTTAACTTTGGAAGTCGACATTTAAGCAATCGATGCATAGACAACGAATACTACATTCATCACCTATTTGATCTTTTACAAATTGTATGATACTCTTAACTCCTTCTACGTATTCAGCTGACCATTTTTAATGAGACATCCAACTCTTATCCATTTAGCTATACAATAAAAGAAGATAACTGAGTTATTATATGCATTTTCAATATTACGTCAAAAATCCTATGTAATTAAGGTACGTGGCGTTGTTTACACCTGTGAATCGAGAAACAGAGTTCTCGTTGTCATTTTTAGGCTTATGGAATTTTTCACCAATAAGCCTCATTGGAGCTGCCTCACCAGTTTCCAGCCTATGTACTATCATATGTTTGTACTATATTGATTTGTTTCTTGTATTAATTTTTCTATTTAACTTCTTCTATTATATAATGTCAGTTCATACGCACCAATTACGTAAACAATATACAACAAAATGAAACGACAATTGACATATAAGACAATTAATTAACAAGCTAATTATTAAGATGATTACTACTAATTTACATTAACAATAATGGTTACTACTAATTCGTATTAACAACAGTTGTAACTTTTTGTCCAAATGATTTTGTAACTGGGTTGGGCTAGTTACCTAAATCGATAGACAATCACAAACCACTAAGAAGGAGGAACTTGAACAATTAATCCTACAACCACTTCAAATAGTTGCTAGTTCCATAAGCCTCAATCATTAACAATGACTAGTTTTTAGGTATATTCAACTAGTCTTACTCGATTTCCAACAAAATATAAAAAGAGGGCTTTTGTCAAATATACTTGAAGATGCCACACAACTTCTTCAGTTTTGGCTCCAATCAAACAAAAGAAGACAACATCTACAAAAAAAATCCTATATACAATCATCAACTAAATATAAAATTTCTTCTTTATGATACTATAAAAGCATATTTAAATAACAAAAAGGATGTTGAAGAGTTCGATAAAGTATTTTAAAAGTGAAGAGATTTGTCACATACCAAACAATCATTTTAACCTATAGTATATAATATACGAATAAGTAATTATTTAACTATTGAAAACATGAATCAAAATTTTAAATACAAGCAGTTTTTATTCAATGATGTACTCATTTATCTTTCTAATTATAAATACAATGAATAAATATTTTAATAGAAGAAGAACATTCAAGAGATGCATAAACTTACCATTCTAATCCTATTAAACCAAAAATCAAAACCAATCAATCAAGCAAATCATGATTGAGTATTGTCACTTTCCCTTACCTCGCTTCACTTTCCAAACCTAAGAATATGTTGCTATAAACTGATGACACTTTTCAACCTTTAAATTCAAAGTTTTTGTTTAATGTTTGGGTTTTTTTGCCATGTGTGATTGTATCCTCCTATCCCTTTTGCCTTTTCCATTACCCAGGTTCCAAACTTGGTTTTTAACATAACAGAAAATATAAAATTATAATTTAATTTTTAACATAACTGAACCTTGGTTCTCCAACATCACAAACTCAAAACACTATGAGTACTTTTGTTGAAAACCTTATAGATGTTAAAGTATGCAAAATTTTTAAAGGATTTGCTATCTAATAAGAGGAAGCTGGTGAAATTAACATGACAAGATTAAGTGAGGAATGTTTGACAATTCTACAAAACAAATTACCCATGAAGCTAAAAGATCCAAGGAGCTTTACTGTCCCTTATTTAATTGGTAATTTGTTATTATAAAAGGCTTTAGCTGAATTGGAGGCTAGCATGATACCCTACAAATTGTTCAAGAATCTGAGATTAAGGGAATTATAACCCACCAGGATGAGCATTCAATTAATCGATAGATCTGTTAAATACCCTAAGGGTATTATCAATGATGTACTTATTAAAGTGGATAAGTTTGTTTTCCTAGTAGATTTTGTGATCTTTAATATGGATAAAATGTAAAAGTACTTTCAATTCTAGGTTGACCTTTCTTAGCCACTATTAGAGTTATTATTGATGTTAATGATTACAAACTAGTCCTTAAGGTAGGTAAAGAAAAGGTTGCCTTTAAAATATCTAATGCCATAAGACACCCCCTTGAATACGATGACGCTTGTTATTTTATTGATACAAGTGATTTTACAGTTTCAGACATTGTGCAGAATTTTTGTTTTAAAAATGCATTAGAGTTGTCTCTTATTTAAGGTAAGGAGGAAGGTAGGGATAACCCCATGAATAAAGGACAAGTAATCATTTAACCTATGTCAAGGAAAAAAGAATTTAAAGAGATCTACAGAAGTAAAAAGAAGAGTTTGAAACACTCTATTGAAGAACCACTAGAGTTGGAGTTTAGGAAGCTACCTGATCATTTAGAATATGCATTCCTTGAGAAGAATTCAAAACTTGTTATGATTATTGCATTAACTATATATACAAATCAAAAAGAAAAGTTGTTAAATATGCTCAAAGAGCATAAAAGGGATATTGCTTGGAAAATTTCTAACATTAGAGGAATTAGACCTTCCTTACTTACAAGATTCTAATGGAGGAGAACTTCGAGCTAGTTGTACTAAATAAGGGACGAATGATGCTAATACCCAACGAAAAAAATTAATTGATTTTTATGAGAATCGTCACCAAGTGGAAAGTGTGCATCAATTATAAGAAACTGATTGATGTTACTCAAAAAGATCACTTTTCTTTACCTTTCATAGATTAAATATTGGAGCGGTTAGTCAAATACATGTACTATTATTTCTTAACTTTCAAGCTACTTCTAGAATCCTATTACCTTAAAAGATCAGAAGAAAACAATGTTCACATATCTTTACGGTATGTTCTCCTATAGGAGGATGCCCTTTTGGTTATACAATGCACCCGCTACATTTTAAACGTATATAATGACCATATTTGAGGATCTAGTTAAGGATATAATGGAGATATTTATGGATAATTTTCTGTTTTTAACAATTCTTTTGATTTAGGCCTCCATAATTTAGAAAGAGTACTGGAGAGGTGTGAGGAAGCAATTTTGGTGCTAAATTAGGAAATTTTATTTTATGGTACATAAGGGCATATTTTTTGGCTATAAAATCTCTTACATGGGTATTAAGGTAGACAAAGCTAAAACTGAAACTATAGAGAAACTACCATCCCTACTTTGGTTAAGGCTATTAAGTTTTATAGAGAATGCAAGCTTTTATAAAAGGTTTAATAAGGATTTTTCTAAAATCGTTAAGCCTTTAACCAAGTTCTTAGTAAAAGTTGCACCTTTTAACTTTGCTCAGGAGTGTTTAAATGCCTTAAACATTCTTAAGGAAAAATTAACGAACACCCTAATCATGGTTATACGAGATTGGAATTTGTCTTTTGAGTTAATGTATGATGCAAGTGATTTTGTAGTAGGTGCAATACTTAGACAATGAAAGGACAACCATTTTCAGCCAATTTACTACAATAGCTAGACTTTGATGAATGCCCAGGAGAACTACACTATGATAGAGAAATAATTGCTAGTAATGGTTTTTATGTTCAATAAATTTAGACCTTATCTAATCTTGTCTAAAGTTGTTATTTATACTAACCAATCTACATTAAGATACTAAATAATCTAAATGTTAAACCTAGATTAATTAGATTGACTTTTTTATTGCAGGAATTTGATTTAAAGATTAAGGACAAAAAAGTAGCTAAAAACTTAGTCGCAGGCCATATATCTTGCCTTAAAAAACCTAAATTAGGAGGAGCTAAAAAAAGAGGACATTGATGATTTGTTCCCAAAAGAGTGCCTTTATAATTTGGAAGAAGTAAGTGATTATGAAACCCTTTGGTTTACAAATATTACAAATTATTTCATAGCTAAGATCTCAATAAAAGGCCTTTTCTATTAGTAAAAGAAGAAATCATTTATTGATTTGAAGGACTATTTTTTGGAAGATTCATATTTTTTTCGTGTTTGTGCACAACAAATAGTGAGAAAATGTATATATCGCTCTGAGAAGAGTGGAAGATCCTAGTACATTGCTATGTTGAACTAGCCAAAGGGAACCATAGTGCAAATAGGACAGTCTAGAAAATTCTTGAGTAAAGTTTTTATTAGCCTTCAATTTTTAGGATACCCAAAGGCTACATAGCTTTATATGATACATGCCAATGATTTGGTAATATCTCTCACTGAGAGGAGATACCTCAAGATTTGTTTGGAAAGTATTTTATTTTTGAGGAATTGATTTCATGGGTCCACTTTTAGCTTTGTTTAGTAATAGATACATCCCGGGTGGCTGTTGACTATGCTTCTAAATGGGTTGAACTTTAAACTTTACCCATAAATGGCTCTAGGACTGTTGTGAATTCCTTAAAAAAGTTATTTTCATACTTTGGTATACATGGAGCATTCGTTAATGATAGGGCACATGTTTTTATAATGCACAATCCAGAAATGTATTTAAAAATGTATTGAATCATACATATAATTGCCAACCCATATCACCCTCAAACTAATGGCAAATTTGGGTAGCTAATAGGGACTTAAAACAAATTCTAAAAAAGACTATAGAGCACTAGAGGAAATATTGGTCAATTAAGTTAGATGATGTTTTATGGGCCTATAACAGGGTGTATAATACACTGATTGACACTACACCTTATAGGTTTATTTATGGAAAAGCAAGTAATTAGAACATAAGGCATTTTGGGCCATTAAACTTAAAATTTTTTATCTTTAACTTGCAAGTAAGAAGAGGAAGTTTCAAGTTAATGAATTGGAATAATGGCGATTGATGACCTATGAGAACTCCAAAATGTATAAGGAGAGGATCAACAAATATCATGACCAGAGGATCAAGCAGTCCAAGCAATTCAAGGAGGTAGATCAAGTTCTTTTATACAATCATCGCCTAAGATTGTTCCTGCTTAGGCTTAAATCAAGATGGCTTGAACCTTTTATTGTGATGAAAGTATTTCCATGCGAAGCAATCGAGATAAGTCATCTTCATAAAGGTAACTTCTAAGTGAATGTCCATTGTTTGAAACTAGACCTTGGAGGTGAACTTGATAGTAGTACCAAGGAAATTAATCTAACAAAATCACCTTAAAATATGCATAGGTACATCTAACTAAGGATGTTACACAAGTGCCACTTTGGCAATAGGCTAAAAATTAAGACATTTTTAATGATTTGATCCTTTCATTTTGTTTTGTTTTCTTGTGAGTTTAGTTTTAAGATTTCATTGATTTTTGGTGTATTTTGTGTTAAGTTATTGAGCATCTTTATTATTTTGCCTACTTTTTGTGTTTATGATATATGTTATTTAATTATCTTAAGTTTGAGTGAAAATTTTTAAAGTTTTTAGGAATTTTAATTTGTAGATAATCATGTACATGCTCGTGTACATAAAAATCATATTTCTTCATGTTTTACATGGTTTTAATGACCAACACAGTTATTGGACACAATCATGTACATCCTTGAAATTTTTAAAAATTTGCAAACATAGCCATAAAGAGTTACAAAGGCATGGGGCATGCCTGTATAGTTCAAAATTTGGAACATATCAACTTGCAAACTTGTGTCATAAGTCACACATTTAGAATGACTTACACAATTTGTGTAACTGACCATGTAAGTTCACTATCCCTTTTAAAACCTTAGTTATTGTTCTTCTTTCTCATTTTTCTCCCTCTACTGCCACTTCTCTAGTACACCCCCTACAACCTAGCCCAGCCATTCCAAATGATTTTATGATGCCCAAATTAAATAATTCTTGCATCTTGCATTAATTACATTTAGATTTATGGGTATCTTCATAATTCTAGGGTTTATTCTTCATTCAGTATGCTAGGTTTTACAATTGCTCCAATTTAAGGTATTTCTCCTTATTTGCATCCCCTTTTTTGCAATTATCAGTTGAATTTCATTCCTGTCCCTATCAACTATTATATTTATTTGATGAATTGCATTTTGATTTGATGAAATTCGAATTTGAAATTGTTGATTTTGCACACTACGTTATGAATTGTGATAGGTTTTGTTACATTAGGTACAAATTAGTGTTTTGTTAACAATTACTCAATGTTTGTTAGTTTAATTTTATACCCTTTTCATATTGTGCATGATTTATGGTTTAATTGTGTATGTAGTAAAGGTTTAATTGTTTAGTTGCTTAACTTCATTTTAAATTTTAGGAATTGTATTTAGTAGTTACATAATTTATTTAATTTTGTGGGTTAATTGCATTTTTAATTTTTAATTTTGCAATTATTTCAATTTTCTAAATTATTACGTGAATTTTATTATTGTTAGTTTAATTTAATTTTTGATAGTGTATTTTTGCAATTGCATAACATTTGGTGAGTGTACGGATTAAGTGTAAAGAAATTTTCTTTTTCGTATTAATATCAGTATTTCATCATATTTTATTTTGTTTTAGGTATAATGACAGGGAGAATGGGAAGGGCAAAGGAGATATCAAGAAAACAATAAAGACGTGAAGGGTCTTCTAAAGACTAGAGTGGAGCTTGCCCACCACCAACTCTAGATATTATCGCACATCCACCGGTGTGACATGAGATGATGTATTTTAATGTCAGGGCCAACGAGGAGCAATTCGAGATGCTTAATGAAAAAAGGTTTGGGATCAGAAGGTGTATAGATTGGGAGGCACTGGAGTATGTCGGCTTGGCCCAACAGGTTTTGCATCTTACCATGGTTGGAGCGCGGTCTCAGTTCTTTAAGATCATAAAGCCCATATATTCGGAACTTACACTTTAGGTGTCCTCCATTAGTGGAAAAAGGTCATTACCATTAGGAGAAGGTGATTGAGAAGAAATTGAAAAAGGATGCTCCTATCTCAGAAAACCAATTTGACTTCATGCAAATAAGGTCCACGATAGCAGCTTTACATCTCTTTAGAAAAATAATAGAATATTATAGAAAAAGACAACATAACATACACATGATTTTGGTACATAGGAAAATCATGTGAAGTCCTATGACCTATGTATGGATTATTAAGGATATGAATGGAGGCGTAAAGATTAGAGTAAGGATGATAGGAGGGGATATGTATCATTTTTTATCGATATTGGCTACATTAAGGCTCCTCATTGAGCCCCTTTTTGTTTACAATTGTGATGGATGAGCTCACTAAGAATATCTAGTGGGAT
Source organism: Erythroxylum haughtii (assembly GCA_025504935.2). Lineage (NCBI taxonomy): Eukaryota > Viridiplantae > Streptophyta > Magnoliopsida > Malpighiales > Erythroxylaceae > Erythroxylum > Erythroxylum haughtii. The sequence goes on from JANSVB020000094.1 coordinate 690,743, forward strand.
GTGCTTTAGTTTATGTTATTTGTTGATGACATTGATTTAGTAGATTTGACAAAAAGAAGCTGTTAATGTCAAACTAGAAATTTGGAGGGATATGTTAGAGTTAAACAGTTTTAAATTGAGTAAAATTAAGACTGAGTATTTAGAGTGTAACTTTTCGGGCCATAGGTAGATTTTGATGTGAAGGTAAAGATTAGTTTATAAATTATACTATAAAAGAGTATTTTAAGTATCTAGGATCTTTTATTCAAAGCAATGGAGAGATCGATGAAAACAGAATTCACTATATGAGATGAGGGTGACTTAAATGAAGAAATACATCAAGAATTTTATGTAAAAAAAAGATATCACTCAAGTTCAAAGGTAAATTCTATTATTTAGCAATTAGGTCAATCATGCTCTATAGGGTGGAATGTTAGCCATCAAACAGGTGCATGGTCATAAGCTAATGATGACGAAGATAAGGATGTTCTGTTAGCAGTGCAATTTTATTAGAAAAGATAAGATCAAGAATGTAATGGTAAGAGACAAATTAAAGGTGGGTAATATAAATGGAAAATTAATAGAGACAAAGCTTAGGTGATTCAGACACATTAAGAAGAGACACCTTAATGCTTAAATGAAAAGATGTGAGAAGATTGTACTTAGAGATCATAAGAGGAGAAAAGAAATGACTAAGAATAATTGAGAGGAAGTGATCAAGAATGATATAACTTTACTAGAACTTACCGAGGACGTAAGTTTTAATAGAAAACTTTGGCATACTAGGATAAGGATAAAGGATTTCATATAAAGACATTCTTCATGTTATCATGGGTCTTTTAAATATTTTCTTTAAAGTCTTTTGTGATCTTATATAAAAAGATCCTTCATTTTTTCATAGGCCTTAAGCATTTTCTTTCGAGTCTTATATCTTGTATTTAGCTTAAATATTTAGTATGTAGTACTTCTCTCTTAATTATTTAGCCTAAATATTTTCTTACCTTAAATATTTTTTTGTAATGACTTGTTTAATTTATTTATGTACTTGTTTTTTTCATGTTTGCGTGTTTATTTACTTATTTTATCTTTTATTTTTTTTACTCTTTACCTTGTGCTATATATATATTGTATTATTTATTTTATTATTTATTTTATATTTTTATTTATACATACTTTATTATTAAATCTATTTTATTTTTAATTTTTAATTTTTAATTTTTTATTATTTTAATATGTATATGCCTATCTCTCTCTCTCTCTCTATATATATATATATAATTTTTATGTAGGTCTATCGAAAACAACCTTCTATCGAAAACAACCTCTCTACTAATTAAGAGTAAGATTGTGTACTATTGAATCTCTCTAGGCTCTGCATATCAATGAAACTTAATATTGTTGTTGTACTAACAACTAGTAAATAATAAAAAACTAAACGAAATCTCCTAAAATTTTGATCAAATTGTTGGTCAATGTCTGCAGGATCGAATCCCGACTTGATTTCTAACACAAATAACATCGCGTAACTTTGAACGCTTCAACACCAGCCCTAAAAACATTATCATCATTATTATACCCAGTTAAATCTCACATCAATATATAATCTAAAGAGATCTGATAATATACAGCCTTACTTTTACAAAATAAAGAGGTTGTTTTCGGTAGACCATCGGCACTAAAAACATGTTCAGCCTTAATGCCGTGTGTGCAGTCACTTCTACGCATATCAGCAATTTTATGCATACATTCATCAGGTACTGAAGTACAGCTACAAAAGAGTCAGCAAAAATTACGAAAAGAAACTAACACCCGACCAAAATTTCTGAAACTTCACTGAACCTGCCATTGCTTCGGTAACAGCTTAACATATAAACTGCAAGGAAACCTGAGAAAAGACGAATCATTTGGCCCTTTTTTAAGGAGGTTGGAGGCAAGTCCTTGGAGAGGCGTGGATCAAATTCCAGGATTTGTTGATGGGAGTTCATCTTAAGAAACCATTCAGTTCGAAAGAGCGAAGTTGATAATTAAGGTTCATTAAATAGATCATATATTATTTTATCAGTTAATAAATAAATAAACCTTATTTATTAGTGAAAAATGAAATCTTTTAGTAGAATGAGCCTGACATAAGGCAGCCAATGGCGCAGGTCCTTTCTCATTCCTGAACTGAATTATATTAAAGTAACATCAAGAAATGAATGGAGATGTATTAAAAAAAACAGAAGAGTAAAATAAACCAAATAATGTTGACGTTTTATGATATTGCTTTAGAAATTGCACTGCTATGACGGGGTTGGTTCCCCCAGATTCTGTCTTCGTATTGAATCAAAGAACTAACTTTTCTGCTGCAAAGGTCACCAATCTTGTCTGGTTTCACCTCTCACTTTCGTGTATAATCAAACTGAATTGTACGATTCTATTCGGTCATCTGTACACAGTTATGTCCGGAACTATGGTTCTCTGAATTCGATTCTGCTTGATATTAGAACTTGAATTCTTGATCTTATGACCACGTGAGGAACTGCTTGCAAATCATCCTTCCAGTGCCAATCCAATATGAATCTTATAAATGGTTGCTAATTCCTGCCTGAATTATGCTTTCAAGCTTCTGTATGTTCAAATTCATTTGCTTTGATGGAATGTGGTTTCAAAGGTCCATCTGAATAATGATGCTCTTGCTCATGATGAACTTGCACCGTCCAAATCATCACCAGTAACACCATGATAATTGCCAGACACACCATTGACGCCCATACAATGTGAGCGTTCCGCTTCAAAGGTCGGCAGTGCTTTGAGATTATCTCCAAAAAGGCATTCTTAATTGTCAGACATTCTACCAGGTTTTCCATTCCAGGATATGCATCTATCAGGTTCTGTAGAGATATTGCATAAGCTGTCAACGTCCTTGAGGTACTCGCAGGTATGAATTGTCCATTATCACATCCTCCGTTGCTGGAATCTGAACAACTAAGCTCCTTCAACACCTATTGAAAGGGAAGGCATAAGACGAGAGCTTGAGGACTTCAGGCCCATTACTGGTAATGCAAAAAATTGACAGCAACTGAAATTGCGGAGATAGTTGCTGATGCTGTTAAATTTTATATAATTGGCCTAAATAAACTGAGTACATACAAATTTAAATGAGGTTCCATCCTAAAACCAATTGGTATTAGGAGGAGTAACTTATTAAGCTTATATGCATGCTCAAGGCCATATATTCTTTCGACG
>JANSVB020000094.1:697201-710623 GCA_025504935.2 Erythroxylum haughtii
GTTTGGTTCAAGGAATGAAATAGACAGGAAATAGAATAATTATTACTAGGAATAGAAAAGATGAGGAATAGACCTGTAAGGACGATTTCGTGAAGTTGTCTGAAAGTTGGAAAAAAGTCAAAATTAAAAAATGTCTTCCCACTAACCTCAATTTTAAGGTGAAATCTTATTTTCTATTGCACTTAGCGGATGGATTTAATGAAACCTCTCTATCGTTCTCTAATTAACTCCTTAAGCACATGAACTTTTATTTGATTTCAACATCAAAAGGTTGAATTTAGTTTTCTGGCACGGTCTCGACAAGCCTAATACACAAAAGATAAGTCTAAATCATAACAAATGATATTTTCATGTGTTTGGTTTTTCTCCAATTAATTACGAGACTATTTGGTATCTTATAATTTTTATGCATTTAATAAAGGTTTTTAAATTTTATGTATTGAAAAATGGTTTAAGAATCGATATAAAAAGAACCAAAAGTTTAAATTATTCTAAAATAGCGTCTCAATAAATATTGTCCACTTTAAAATATTATAATTGATTAAGATATAGATTGTTCTTGATATTTACTGAAAAATTTTAAAATTAGTAGTTTAAAGTCAATTCCAATATTTTATTTTTAATATTTTCTGAAATCAACAATTAATTAATCACGATTATCATTTTTTCAATTGATGTTTATCGCATATATTGATACTATAATGGCATTTCGCATTCCAAAAAGGAAAGTCTAATTTTTCGGATATTCTACAAGTATGCAATAGTTTGTAAAATATAAATAACCTACTTATGTAGCAAAACATATAGTTGGACACTAAAGATTGGTTTATGTGGTGATATGTCTTTGGTTTTGTCTAACTTACCTGGCAAAGAAGCACTTGAGGAGATTAGTTGTCCTGAGCCTAAGATTAAAACCAAGAGAACAAAGGGCATGCTAAGTTGTGTGGAGCCCATACTTATAACCTGTCAAACAAGCAAAATAATGAGCTTTGAAAGGAAATTAATGGTTCATGCACAGCAAATTTGACCAAACCAACCTATCCCATTAGCCGTTTTCCCCCCTAACTAAACCCAATGCCAATGCCAATACCAATATTGTTTCCCACTAGAAAATAAAGATACAAACTAACCCATCAAACAAGTTCATTTGGATTCCAAACTTTTATTCATCAAACAAGTTCCTATAAGCCAGGACTCAGCGCAGGAACTTAAACAATAAGGGAGAAAGAGAGAGGGTATACATATGTATGTATATTCCATGGAGGAAAGGCAAAGGAAAAGGGAATTTGTGGCCAAGTGTGGATTGAGAAAAATATGTTCAATTATGTCAGCGGGTGCACTAACTTTCCTAAAAGTTGCCTGTTGTATATCTTTGCAAGAAAAGAATGTTTGATGATCAGCCTACCATGTATGAAGTGAATGAATGTTAATATTCGAAAAGCACAGAAAGATCGATTTGGTCACCATAGGACCTTAAACGGCTTGAAGAAGACATCCCGCATTTGTGAAAAAGAAAATAACAATGCAGACTGAATGTTATGACGAATGATCAGCTTATCCGAGAATATGTCGATGAACTACACTGGCAGTGATCATCAGCAGAAAACCACACAAAAAAGAAGAAAATCAAGAAATACCTGTATATATCTGATCAGTCAAGTAACCAGAACTTGGATTGGTGAACTCTTTCAAAAGTTAAAGGCTTCCCGTCAACAGCTTCTGCAATATGCATCTCTCTGCAGTTCCAAGAATACCTTCATGTCTGTGCTCTGATATATCATCGAAAACCTTTCGAAATTCCAACTCCAGGCTCTCAAAAATCGAAAAGCTTATTTGACACAATCCTAGAAGTTCGGTCTCTTTGCACAGGAAAATAACTTTCAGGAAAGATGAGCAACTGTATGTAACCCATATCTAGACAGGCAGTGACGGTTTGCATGAATAATCATTTAAGACCAAGTTTTGAGTGTTCTCAAAGCCCTTGGAAGGGAGAACTAAAGTCAAGAACTTCAACAGAAGCACCTTAACATTTCCAATGCCCTTCAAGCAAGTCTATTTATACCTTTCAAGACAAAGAAAGCAAACTCTGGTGATAATTCCACATACTTCAATTTTTTCTCATTAAAAACAATTATGTCAAAGAATAGACACTGCTTCTACCCTCGTATTAAGGACCAGTCAAGCCGTGTTCAACATTTCCATACATAAGGTGTTGTTAACCAAACCCCACTCCTCCTCGAATCCCACCAACTCCTTAAGCTTTACCCCTTCCATGCATACTAGTTAATTACACACACAATCATATATATTAATTACGAATCCAATTTATTTTTATTTTTATTTCAAAATCCACCAAAAATCCACTTAATTTCTAGGCAAAAGGCATATTTGAGGTCAGTTTTAACGACCGCTTGGTAATACGGTCTTTTTGTCGTTTTGGTTGTAAGTCTTGGATATGCTTTTCTTCCTGTAAGATGTTAATCCAACTACTTTCTTACAGAAGCACGTACCTATGTCGGCTTACGCTAATCAACTAATAAACAAAACCAAACATCCCAACAGGATTTTCTTTTTGTATGATGAAAACAAAGAAGCAACGTTTTTAGGTTTCAATTTCTTCTTTTTTCCTTCTTTAACTTCTTTTCTAAAAAAATTATGTAGTAAGGGGTTGGTCTTGCTTAAGTAAGGTCAGGAGTTTCGACCCGCTTATGTATGCAGCAGTGTTAAATATTCGGTAGTAATGCTAAGTCACCTCTTAAGTGTCACATGGCATGAGCGAGGAATAATATGAGCGTGGTAATGACTTAAAGATACCACCAACAGTTCAAGCACATCTTGTGAATTGACTATAAAAAAAAAGGTTTGTCAAAAAGAAGGTAATAGTTATTTAATATCAAATTGCTTATATAATTAACGAAGACAGAGTTTGATCACAAGTCTAACAACACTAAATTTAGGGAATTTAATCTTTTTTGAAGGGGTTATGAGAGATAGGAGTAGTTTTGAAGGTATGGAAGAAAATGTTATTGCCGTTGACCACCCCTTTATACCCAACTTCAAATCATAATAAAGGGTCTAAAGTTAAAGATTTGGTACAAATTAATAAGGTCCAAATCATATGTATCTTGAAATCTTTTTTGATAATGACATTATAAAAACCATAATTTATTGAAGGTAACTCAATTCAAAGCCATTTCGTACAAAACTGCATCTTCATATAAGGAATAAGGTTATTGAATCCATCAACTTCAAGTTACTATACGCGTATGCCTGCGCCTGTGTGTCTCTGTTTAAGTACACTTTTTCCTTTTACATGTGTCTATATAGTACTAATAATATCGAGGGTTAGCTAGCACAAGGCGCAAGTAAGTTAGTAAGGGATTCTTTTGGTTTAAGTGAGGTCACGGATTTGAACCCTCCTCATGTATGCAGCCGTTTAAAACTTGGGAACAGAGCTTTGCCTCCTATAAAGGACCTACCCGGCTCGAGCGGGGATTAGCCTGAAAGTAAATGATTTAAAGGTGCTTTCTCATAATTGGAACCCTCCTAGAATACCTCGTGAGTAAAAAAAAAAAAATCGAGGGTTAGCTTAATTTTAAGGGGCCAAAAAGGATTTGGGACGTTGAATTTGAGCAAGAAGGAAGCAAGAAACTGAGGCATAAGAAACGCAGCTTTGTGTCACGCTTTAGCATTACCACATCCTCAAAACTCAACTTACCCTCTGATCAGTTCCTTGTCCGGTTTTTCTGGGTTTATTTATAGCGTTAGACGTAAACAAATTAACAAATCCAACATTAATCAAATCAGTTAACCAGGAGTATTATATTATCTAAGTAATATGGCACGCCATCATCCATATCAAACAACACAAATGTAGTCTTGTTGGAATTTCAATAGGATCCAGCAAAAGTACTTTAATAAATCATTGCATTTTAATTGTTTAAGTTACGTACATTATGACCATTCCTAGATCCCGCAAAGGCGAAAACGTCGTGCAATAGTACATTGATTTTATTTAACATATTTATATTTTGTTATCCATTTGTTACAATAAAATTGTTTTTATCTGCAAATGACTCAAATCATTCAGTTCTTGAAGATTTAATTTTAACAGCCCTCCTCGCCTGGACTGTGATGGTAAACCATCTGCTTATATTACAAGAGTGTATCTGACATATCTCTCAATACGTATATCCATGATGCATGCAACTTATCTCCCATCCCCTTGTGCATGCAGCTAAAAAACAATGACAACCATTAACGCTAACTTCTGCTGCTTTTTATTTCCTAGTATTTACAGAAACTTCAAGTCAGTTTCAACAGCTTTCAAGTAAACCATATGTACGGGAAAACAAAAAACCAGAGCTATTTTTACAGCATTTCTAAGCTGAAGGTTATTAGAACCGGTTAATTCTCAGTAACGGGTTTGAGCAGCAGCCATTAACGATTGATTTTATCTTCAAGCACAATTGAATTGAGAAGAATCATCAGATTTTGGAAGGTTTGGTGGGGGAAGCAACTTTTTAGTCAGCTCTTCATCTAGCTTAACTGGGAGTGGTGGCATCTGCTTCATTACTTCTGGCAAGTAAATCCTGCATATAAGCAACACAATCAGAGTCCGTTCATCTGGAAACATAGAGCAAGATTTCCGGAAGATCCTATTCATTTTAACTCAGGCAATTCATAGTTCTAAATCAAGTGTCTCAAGGCACTGCCCTTTATCCATATCAGCTTTTATCAATGTTCTTTAAACATGAGCATCATTACATACTTTAACAAAATAAATGTGAACCCAAAAAAGAAAACAATAATATCACATTTGAAACAGAAAGAAGATTATATCACCAAAAATATCTTAGCAATTAGTGAAATACAAGTACTAAAAACATAAATCAAATAAACTATACACAAATTATCAATTAAATTCGTGAAGTGGTTAAATAAGCTCTTAATATTTACTCTCAAATAAAAAAATGATCCGCAGCATTTAATTTAACCCAATAATATTACAATGTAAAAAAGATCAGCCATAAAAGACTGATACCAAAATAAGGATCAGATTATTAGTTTACCAAGTTAGGGGTTAATTGAACTCTAAACAAGATAAGAAGTCACTTTTTTATAAGTAAACCTTAGAGGTTTATTTGATCCTTTCCTAGTTAAATTCTGTTTCTACAAGGAAAACAACGATATCCCTTGAATGCGTGGCATATAAAGAAAAAGGTTCCATAAGGGAGATAAGAAGATGCCCTTGTCCTCCTGAAATTTCCTATCAAGTCCATTGGTGTGTCTTATGAATTCACTTCAAGGCCACACACAAATGAGGTAGCATGAAATCAAACAAAAGGGCTCGTCAACACCAATGCATTCACCCTTTCAAGTCTCTGACTTGAAACTAAAAAAGCATCCTAAATTTCACATGAATAAATGTAATATTAATTCAAGAACATAACATAAGTTTTCTTTTTGCTCTAGCCTTTAACATCAACATATAGACATGAAATGAGACCTTTTTAGAGTTGAGTTCTAAAGACAACTTAAAGAAAGTTATGTAATTTCACTTAATAGCCTAGCACACAAGCTCAGCTTGAAGAGGAGCCCTGAATTTTCTAACTGCAAGTATTGAAAAGCTGATAAAAAGCACTCAACTTAACCATCCTTCATTCCTAAGCTAGGACTGTAGAATGGTAGATCTTATGCTAAAGTATATAACAGATTGGATCACAAGGAGTCAATTTTCTTTAATACTAATCTGTTTGTGTCAGATATTATGAGTCATCCCTTTTATGTGAACGCTGGGCACATAAGCATATAAAGGACTTTAAATTTCAAAGTTAAGAGTGACTGACTATACATAAATTAAGCTTATATGAGAGTAAGCAGGTAAGAACTCGAACATACAGAAAATGAACACTTCTTTAGAGAAACATATAGAAAGAACATAGATAGAGAAAATTCAGAAGATATATAATGCTTATCAAGTACAGACACATTGATAAACATAAAGCGCAGTTGAGAACATACTCGTCCATAATTTTGAGGATGTTGTCACGCATTTGGGCGAGTAGAACAGTGTTCTCCTCAAACTGAAGAGGGACAAGAAAATGAGTCATTAGTATGAATTACTTCTCACCCAACAGTATTGTCATTTTGTAATATCTTGAATAAACCTTGCCTTTTCTACTCAACTGATTTCAAAGTAAACAAAAAAGGCTACTTTTATTGAAAGAAGGTAAACTTGACTGGAAATCCCTCCTTAGGAAATGATTAAAGTGGGATGGTGAAATGAAAAGCATTAAAGAATTTCTTATCATGGCCAAGAGAACATATGTAGATTCACTAATTCGATATTTTTCCCTCAAAGAGTAATAGTCATGACATAATAAAGGAAGAGGAAAGTATTAATGCAACTAGAATCACAAGAAAGCCTATTAAAATCATATATTTCAAGTATTATCAAATTAAGCAACTTATAAGCCCCTATCTTCTAGAGAGGAGTCCAACCAAAATATCAGTTATGATTGGCAAGAAGTTTTGATTTTTGAGGGACTAACTCTTTCCAAAATAATTTGAAAGTGAAATTGATGGACAAGACATTCACCTGCATGGTTGAAAAATTTTCAGATATTTGCTTTATTGTCTCTTTATTTTGGTCAAGAAGCTTCCTTGTGACTGTGCTAAGGGCTGCAACAAAAAAGAACATGCAGCTACTCAATATGCTATTGCAATGGAAGGGCATACCCAATTAAGCAGCAGAAAAGGATTATTACAGAGCATATCCATAAGTCCATCTTAAAATTTTTACAGATTCCAATCAGGGGGCCGATCCAGATATAAGTATAATCTGTTAAAAGTACTCTGACAAGTACAATTTCATCTGACAAGTACAATTTCAAAATTATAATCCAGTATCATAAAAGTCCATGATATCCCATCCCAAAGGTACTTCCCTTTCACGCCCATGATCAGTATGATGGTAATATCTTTTGGAAAACAGTACTTAAACATAGTACCTAAATTACACAGGTTATTGGGCTACTTATATACATGCATTTGAGGTTCTTAAACAACAGCAGGTTGTAGAAAGCATTATCAGCTAACGAGAAGTTGGTCTGTCTGTCAACAGCAAAGAGTTGACAACTATTTCACATGCACAGAGTACATTTTATTGAAAGGAAAACGTGTTACATACTTTTGACAAACTAAATTGTTTCCATAAAAAAACTCAATTAAGCTTTATGTAAGTTTCTGTCAAGCTTTTTAATATTGTGTGCCGAGATATTTACATTCCCGAGAAAGTTACTAATCAAATCCTTCTAAATACTTTACACCTTTAGTCTTTCATGCCAGATAAGCCAAGATCCACAACATACAGACTCACCTACCGACCATATAATCAAAATAGCATCATTTAACTGCATATAGTGTTGTTTGATGAGCCAGACTACTAGTTTAAAAACTGCAATTATGGACAGAAATCAAAGGTATCTTAGGTAAAAAAGAGTTCATGACTTAGAATTGACATGGGAAGAGATTCAGTTAGGGAGTCTGAAGATGGCATAAGCATAATCTATTAGCAGAGACCTAACAAGGATATTCCTACTCACGAGGCTTCCATATTGTCCAAACACCTTGCTATTACACAGTCAATCTTGGAAAATTAGGTTATCTGGTGATTAACAAAACTAGAAGAATTAGAATATCTGATCAGAAAAGCATAACAAAAATCATAATAAATAAAACATAAAAGTTTTCCTAATTAGCAGAAAAAATAAATTTGCAAAATATTCTAGTAGAACCATGCAAAAATAACATGAAAACATAGTCCATCACCTTTGTGAGGGACGTCATCATCAGTGTCCGCAGACATCGTAAGAGTTGTGCAACGAGGAACATTGGGCCTCGCCATGAGCTGTGAAGTCCTTGTTGAATGAGTACTAACTCTTCCCTGAGAAACAAAGGCAGATTATCTAGAATCTGAGGAAAGCACAATGACAATTTAAATTGGAGATTCTTTCACCACGTGTATACTTTTTACTGCATGATGCCACATTCATACGTTTCATGAAAAAGTGTTCTGTAAAACCATTGCCCGCTCATTGTTTTACGATAACAGGTGTCTCTTAATTAGATTATAGTTATGCTGAAAGGAGTATACTTGAGCTTTTCTAGTGACAGTTTCAAATTTTCCTCTCTTTAACCCAAACATGCACATCCTAGATACAAAAGTAAGGGAAAAATGAATAATGCATATTTACTTGTGATACACAACTAATACAATGTTAAACTGTGCCTCAATAATCCATAGGATATTCACTGGGAATCGACCAAAAGTAAAACCGATGGTAGCAATACCTACCGTTTTTTCTTTGCCTTTCCCGGCTAAATTTCCATCTTTCCTTCTCTTACTATTTTCCTTTTTCTGGACAAATAAATGTGCAAAGAAATAAAATAAGTCAACCAATTTCAGACTCTACAAGTATCAGATGCATACATCATTTTCGATTTACAAGGTAAAAACTTCTGGAGGTAGAATAATTAAACTGGAGAGCTTAATACAATATTTCCAACCAGTCTCATTTTGAAACCATGGTTAGAAAAGCACCTTGGTAATTTAGCCATCAAGAGACCAGGTTTCAGTAATCTAAGGAAGTAATAAATTTGATTATCATTTCTAGAAACTACAGTATCGAGCAGCAGAGTAGAGGATTAGGAGAACTCAACAGTCAGCCATCTGCAACGCAATGCAACATCTCGAACTGTCTTATTTGGTAGTTTCATTGATATGTTTGCATAAACTGTTACGAGTGACTCAGCTGGACTTCTCCTGAGAAACAAACCAAACCACGCGGTTCAAATAAATTATGTGAGTTGTTAATGTTTTCAGAATCTCAATGTAGGTTAATAGGCGAAGTAATGGGAATCTCAAGTATGCTCTCAATATATAATGTAAATAACTACAAACAGCTTACAAGATTTTACATGACCTAAAATTTGGGTTCAATCAAGAAATCCCAGAAGTTTCGTTACAGAAGCTTTCTGGGTTGGAGGAAGGGAAGTAAACCAAATGTATAAGAGAATGATGAACATTAAAATTTAGGAGAGACTATTGTAACGCTCAGGTTAAAGTTCCTAGTCCGGGATCAACAACCAAAATACAGTTGAGAGATTTTCCATACATACATTCCCAAAACTTGGAGAAAGAAATTTAAACACTCAAGCCGATGACCAGCATCTAAGTTTAAATTAAAAATCAGGTAATATGTGGACTTACGGGGTCAAAACGACCTCCTGTTTACATGGTTGGCCAAAACATCATGTAATCATGAGTTTTATTCAAATCTAGCCCATGACATTATGTTCTGCAAAAGTGTCTATTTTCTAAAACATCATGGCTGAGTTCTGGGTATGCTTGAATGCATTTGTACAGGAAAAATCATAAGGCATAATCTGAAGTTTTATACTTGAACAATTCCACTAATATTCAAAAGAAAAAAGATTTACGATACTCATTCACGGCTGATTTCAAGAGAAGTTTAAACAAGAAGATAATGAACTATTCAACAGAATCAACAAGAACCACAAGAAAAGGGAAGAAAAATTTAACAGGTATGCATCATAATCGCGTATAAAATTTCCAAGAACCCAACTGAGCAAAAGTCACAAAACATGAATTAGTTCAACTAAACCTCACAAATAACGAAACTTACTTAGCCAAGCCTGCATTAAGTATTGCCTGCTCTTTGAGGCTCCAATCCGTTGAAATACCAGGATTATGCTTCAACGCCGAACTCAAAGTCTTCAAACCCGAATTGCTGCCAACGGCACTGGTACTATTGAATGGATAAGAAGCATATTTTGCATCTTGATAATGAATGCCAAAGGCGTTCGCCATAACGAAAACTTAAAAAGAAAAAGAAAGGAGCGAGAAAGATAGAATCTTTCCTCCAATATTCAAAAGAAGAATACTTCTCAAAATCAAGCCACAATCTTTTACGCAGCAATCTCCCGTTCTGCTGTTGTTTCCCGCCAATTCCCTAGTCACCACAGAAAACGCGCAAAACCCAGATGGGAAAATGCGTTTCGTAATTGGGTTTTCTAAGATTATACAAACTGGAAGAGATTGACGATAAAGGCACCCACTTTCTACGCCAAAATTAGTACTATCGTGAAACAGCAGATACAAACACGCAGTTTGATATGGATGTGAGATTGATGGGAGCTCTATAAATAAGAATGGAAATCTCTCAAGGACGGAGAGAAAAACAACAGAGAAATCACCGGGAAACGGCTCAAAGTTGGCGGTTCTGCTTTTCGAAGTTTACGAGCATGCAGGTGGAATGGAAAAGTACAGACCTTTGTGATGGTTCAAATATTGGAGAAGTGAATGCGGTGAGTTTCTATAGTCTACGGAAGATCGTGCATATGCTAAGTATAAGTTATGTCGTTTTTCTCCTTAATAGTGTTTCAAAAAGGTACGGAAAAGGGTCATAGACTCCTAGTTAATCTGGAGCATTGGAGAATAAAGTAACATTCATTATCCACCTGAAGATCTTAGCAAGTCTACTGTCTATTCAGATTATTCTCAGGTCGTTGAAATTTTTATTATGGATTTGCTTGCTTAAGCAGTTTTGTCCTGGCACCAACTTTATAAGTAATTTATGCATAGTACTAGTTCTACGTGAGGGATGAAAATTTATGATTACTCTAGAGATTTGTTTTGAGTGAATTTTGGTAATTTTATTTGATTTATGGTTGCAGTTTATAAACCTGTAATCTCTAATTATATTTTATTGATAATTTTTCTAATTATAAAATTTGCAAGTTTTTTTTGGATACATCAATAATTTACAAATGATTTAGACAGAGTAAATTTTATTTAACTTATAGTTGTAGTTTATAAAAATGAAGTTATATGCATCTTTTTTTAGACTCTGCTCCTCAGCTTTTAATATTTATTATAAAATAAGAAATTTGAACATCTAATAAAATTGTGTTATTTGTCTGTGGTGATTTTGCTTGCCCCAAGAATAAACACATCCATAGTTTAGTATTGAAAGAATTGAAATGCTATTTGTGTCCTATTTCGTTCAATAGTTTTTTATGTGATGTGATAATGAGGTCTATCCATTATTACTGCATTTGTTTTCCTTTTGTTTATGTGGAATTAAAGCTTTTGAGCTAGCAAGTATACCCCAAACAAAAAACTACAATGTCTTTAGGTGAAAAGCAAACTCCATATGCTTTCGTGTTTTCATCAAGAGATCTAATTTAAATATTAATTGATATGAGAAAATAATGTACAATATTTGTAAAGTTGCTTCAACAAAATATACAATACAGTTGTTCTTTAATATAATATAACAACGAGTGTCAAAGTATAAATGTACTTTCAGTACAATGAAAGACGGATAAAAATAGGCACATAACGTAATACTATATGACATACAATTATTAAGAATCATAAAAATTAATTATGAAACTTATTAGAAGAACAAATATTATCACCAAGAATCTTGACAAGATAGGATTGTAACACGTAGCACAGATCTTATTACGCACCCAAGATCAAACATGAATGGGTAAAAACGAAGGAAATGCGGAATACCTGATTTCGGCTCCATTCCAACTTCCGTAGTAGTTTTGTCCATCCAAACGAGCTCCGATTCTTCCGGGCCTATTGAGAAAGTTGTTCACCGTCGTCCGATCTAGGCCTTTTTACAGTTTGCTTAATCCCGATCTCCTTTAACGGGTCAAAGAACTTTATGCTCGTGAATCACTAAGTAACTGCAGGAGACCTTAACCTTTATATAGCTTCCATATCGGGCTTCCCCATCACAAGGTCGATATGGTCCAGGTCCAAACTGAAAGAGATCCATTTTCCTCCAAGACTTCGACCCATGCACTTAGATCATTTATTGGGTCACTTTATTACCGTTATCCGGAACAAATTACGTAACTTAGTCGGTAATTTATTGAAAATCAAAATTATAATTAAAAAGGTCAATTTAAAAGGAGAAGGACAAAAATACCCTTAACCTTGAGGGCAAAAATGTCCAACAAGGATATGCTTAGTCTAAGATTTGCTTAATCAGGGAGGCTTGTCTTGTGCTCCTTTTGTTATTTCTTCATCTCTATTTACCAAAATCTTGACTTCCAATTCCAGGTTTTCAATGTTATGAAAAGAAGAAAAAGTGGATTGACACCTAGTAATCTGACAACGTAGCAATTTGTAATGGCTGGTGCAAAGGTCAACCACTTTCAAGCGTAATTATAAGATCTTTCTCCCTTGAAAAAATGAAAAAGAAGCAACCACACAGAAAAGCAGTAGTTCAAATCAATGATTCGTGGCACATCAACTTGCCATAAAAGGGAAAGATTTTGGCATCAGAATCTCTAAAGTTATGTTGAATTGAATAAATTCAATTAGATTAGACATTTTGTCTTTATTATGGAATAAATGTATAGTCAATAGCAGTGCATCTTTATCCATTATTATTGACTTTAAAGCGAACATTTCGATCGAAATCATTGAAGGGAGCGAATTTTTAAATCTGATCAAGCTAGAAGAGAAGGACAAAAGCTTACATGAGAAAAGGACGAAATAAAGAAAACAGGGAAAGAATTAATGAATTTCATCACTCTTAAGTGTTGTGTGTTATGACTGTATTAGGTAATACTCTTTATATAGAATCAATTTAATGGTCAAAATTAGAAAACAATAATCAATTTGCGTAAGGATTAAAATAATCCAATGTTATCCATTTAAATTAGCTATCATTACTGAATAGTTGAAATAAATTGATGACTTATACGTACCATGAAGGGTATAGTAGTCAAACCTCTTGCAATAACTACAAAAGTAATTATATGGAAGCTTTAAAAACAAACGACAGAGACATACATTTGAATGTATGTTTAAAAAGGCTTTTACTTCTCCAATGAAAAAAAAGAAATATAGAAATGGAAAAATTCTCTGGAGTGAAAATTCAAGTAAAATTATTTAATCGGTGAAACTACAACAAAAATTCAAGTATGTAATTTTTATTTTATCTACATATGAAACAATCCTGTGATTTACATGATCTTTGTGATTATGTTTTATCATGTTTAATTTTCTAACACTGGTATCAGAACAGGTTAAGTTTTTATTTATATAATATGCATGCGTAAATCTAAAATTTAATTGTTAATAATTTGTGAATAATGATATGCATTTTTTTTAATATCGTGATGTTTACGATATATTTTTTTCTTGCTGTATCATATGTTTTTGGTTTCGTTACGTTTTTGGTTTTATTGCTATAGCATATGTCGTGTTTTTTTTTTTTTTTTGGCATCTGTCTTGATTGTTGGAAAAATGAGTGTTGAAAGTCTTTAAGAGTGACAAATGTATGGTCTTCCACAAGGAAACATAGTTCT
>JANSVB020000094.1:715979-727317 GCA_025504935.2 Erythroxylum haughtii
TACTTATAGACTGTTCGTAGGTTGAAGCACAATTAATACAATATGTTGTTTTATAAGAACAAAGTCTTAATATTTATGTAATATGTTTACATGAATTTTATATAAGAATTTGTCTAGGGTAAAGTAATTAGGATTCGATTGTTATATGAATGATGATCGAACACATTTGTGGACTTTTGATTTCATAAGCAATTGTGATCGAATTATTTACTCTATGAGCGATTAATGTGACATTAACGTGCATTTTTTTTCTTAGTATAGAAACTTAGTGTTTCAAAAAGTGGCTATTGTTGTGAGATCCCACATCGGTTGGAGAGGAGAACAAAGTACGCTTTATAAAGGGTACATATACCTCTCCCTTACAGATGCATTTTTCATGTCATAACTCACCAAATCCCATCAGAAATCCGAAGTTAAATATGCTAGGGCAAGAGTAGTATTAGGATGGGTGACCTCCTAGGAAGTTCTCGAAAAAAGCAAAACCGTGAGGGTTTGGCTGGGCTAAGATTCAAAGCGGACAATATCTGTGAGCAAATGATTTGGACAATGCACTTTTCTAATCTCTCATTACTATTTTCTCAATTACAAAAATCTAGGGTTCTAACCCTTAGTATGAAAATGGGATATTACATAATCAATATGGAGGAAGACAAAACAAAATAGAAAAAGTTGAAACCGTGGGAGAGAAGAGAAGAAATCGACAGCAGTTGGAAACCAAAGAAAAATCCAAAAATCTACATTCCTTTTGGACAAAATAGGGTTAATTAAAAGTCTCTTTAATTTTCCAAAAAGCCCTTGTATAAATAAAGCCAAGAACAAAGTAAAAAAGGATAACTTAGTCATAAGGTTTTAAACACATATTTATGTTGATTTCATACACAGCTCATGTTATTACAAGGTTGGCCATGTGAATTTTTCATTTAAAAAACCACCTTGCCATTTATCTCATGTTTCAAAATAATTTAAACATTTAGCCCATTTTCCATGTAACTATACCATATAATTAGATGTATTATTTTATTGAGCAATAAATTTATATGATGTCATACACATCAAATATATTTATCAAGGATTAAATTTGTTATCTAATAATATTTATTCTAATACCATATGACGACAAAATAATTTTAAAACTTAAAATTAGCTTCATCATTATATTCATATCTCCATAAGATATACTAGAATAGTTTCCTTTTTTTCTAACCAAATCTTTTTCAGTATGACTCATTGGAATCTATGTCATGTTGACAAAAGAATTAAAAACCCATTGTAATTCTATACATGAGCGGTATCTAGCAAAATACATTATAATTACTCAAATGACATAGATGATAAGTGTCGTACACATATCGTGATCCCGAAGCAACAATTGTCCATGTTAATTCTCTTGTCTCATAATATCCTGAACAAATGCAAGCTTAGAATATATCATAAATGCCAATTTATTGTTTCTTGATTTCCAAAGTAAATCATAAATATGATTAATTCCTTAATCATATTGCATGCATACAATATTACTCTATCAAGAACACTATAGAAAAGTATCTAAGTTCATGTAGAAATTTCCGACATAATTCATCCCAATTTCATCATCATAAATTATCTATTATAATATGCCATAAATATCAATTTTTTATTTACTTATGTAGCTCCAATTCCAGCTTAATTCATCAAGTCTAACTAAGCTCTCCATACATGCAAGATCATCCAAGCACAAAGTGGAAGTAGATTGATTCCAGCAAAGGCAAGGAGATGATAGCAGATTATAGCTATCTTTGAGCATAATCTTATACGAATCTTGAAATGACTATGAATAGAAGTAAAGAAAAATTTCAAAGCTATAGGATTATGAGTGTATTTTGGAAATGTGAGGAAGGAGAAAGAATGAATTCTAGCCGAAACATCTAAGGAAAGCCTTTGCCATATATATGTGTCATTAGCTGAGTTAAGATAAATGTCTCCTTATTTAAGGACACTTGTCCTACAAGGAAGCAACCTACATGTCTACTCCTTAAATGGTACACATGCCCTCTTCTTAAGCTGCCATATGCCCTCTTCTTAAGCTATCATATGTCACTTAATCTCTATACCAAACGTCACTCAATTATGTATGCCAAATGTCACTCATTTTATAGGCTTTGTCATCCTAATTTTCCATATATTCACTTGTTTTGCCACTTAGCATTTTACCCAGACTAAATGTACATTTTAATTCATCAATTTCTCAATTGTAACAATAAATTTCAAATTACCAATTATAGTCCATCAATTCTTATCAGTGGTAATCCAAAGTACAAGATATTATAATTGCACATTTATTTTACTTTCGTATCCCGAAATATATTGTAATTTGTCTAAATCACAATTTATGTGTGTATGCTAATATTATGCATATGAATGCAATCATAAAATCATATCACAAATGTACCAGATTCATTTTATATGATGTGACTCAATAGTCTAATATTTTAAATCTTTCAACAATTTAAGAGACGGGATATTATAGTAACCACCTAGCCTTACTGCTTAGGGGGAGTATGGCAAATTGTGTCATCTGTAAAGATCTCTGTTTGGCTTAAAACAAAGCCCTCGCATTTGATTTGAAAATTTTATAAAGTAATTGAACGATTTGGAATGAGTTAGAGCAAGTCTAACCGTTCAGTTTTCTACAAACACTTTAACAATTGGCATTATTATTCTTGTCATATACGTGGATAATATTGTTATTACTGGTAATGATATTACAGGAGTTTTATCTCCGAAAATGTTCTCATTGTTGATTTCAAACAAAGGAATTGGGGGAATCAAAGTACTTCTTGGGAGTTAAGGTGACAAAGAATAAGAAAAGTATTTTCTTATCTCAAAGAAAATATTTGCTTAACTTGTTATTCAATATTGGGAAATTAGGCTTTAAACCATGTAATGATCTTATGCCACCTAATTTACAACTCATAAAATATGAAGATTTGCTTGAAATCTTGAGAAGTATAGGACATTGGTTAGGAAACTAAATTTTCTTACGATAATTCTTCCTATTATTGCTTACTCTATGAGTATTATAATTCAATTTATGGCTTTTCCAACAGTTCATCAATAGGCTGCCTTAGAGCAAATTCTGTGTTACTTTAAGGGAGCTCTCGAATAAGTTATACTATATAAAGATCAAGGCCATACTCGTATAGATTGCTTCTCAGATGCAGATTGGGTGGCATCTAAGACTAATTAAAAATCAATCATTGGCTATTATGTTTTCGTTGGTAGAAATTTGGTGCCGTAGAAAAGTAAGAAACAAATTGTTATATCTTGCTGAAGTGCAGAATCGTAATATTAGAGCTATGACACAATCTGTGTCTAATGTAATGTTGATATATCAACTCTTGTCTGAAATTAGATTTAAAGTCTCAATATCAACAAAGTTATGGTGTAATAATCAAGTTGCTCTACATATAGCTTCTAATCCTGTGTTTTATGAACGAACTAAGCATATTAAAATTGACAGTCATTTTGTTCATAAAAATATACAATATAATTTGATTTCTACAAGATATATGAAGATCGGGATAAAACTAAGAGACCTTTTTACAAAGGCCTTAAATGGGACTCAAGTTGAATATCTTTATAATAAGCAGGGCATGATCAACATCTATACTCCAACTTAAGGAGGAGTGTTATATATCATAAATATCATAGGCTTCATCATAGGCATTAAGATCCTTAATTAATAGCGATGCATCCGAAAATTCTGAAGTGTTCCACAACTGGCTTTTTACAACTCCAGGCTTGTGTAGGTGTTATATTATGAACAGAAAAAGTTGGACTTCTATTCAAAACATAAATGTTCTAATTTACTGCTTCCAAGCAAAATGTCTTTAGAACTTTTCCTTTCGCTAATAAACTTCTCACCATGCTTAAAATAGTCAGATTCTTCCTTTCTAATATACCATTTGTATCTAACAAAATTTTGAGGTTTTAGGTTCGACTCTCAAGACCCTCCAAAAAATGGAGATAGGAGGTAGATAACTTAGGCGGTCAAAGGGGACAAAACCCAATGATGCTGACCCACCCAAACCAAATCTTATTTTTCAAAAAGTTTATATATCTCATATGAGAAAAGGACAAAATAGAGAAAATACGAAGAGGACTTATTGCTCTTAACTGTTGTGTATTATATTATATAAAGTCAATTTGACGTAAAACTAGAAAATAGCAACAAACTTGCTACGAAGAGGACTTATTGCTCTTAACTGTTGTGTATTATATATAAAGTCAATTTAACGTAAAACTAGAAAATAGCAGCAAACTTGCTAAAATTAAAAAATAATCCAACATTATCCATAAAGATCAGCTAGCACTATTGAATAGGACTTGGCCTGTAACAAAATCTATAATGACTTATTTTCTTTAATTACTGGCCAATCATATAAGTTAAACATATAAATTTGATTGCTCGAATTAAGACACAGTAGCCAAAATAATCAAATTATTTGTTGAACCTGCAAAGGTTATTGAATATGTCTAAATGCACATACATCTAAATAACAACCGGGAGAGTATTTGAAATGGCAAATACATCTAATTTTATACATAATTTATTAATAAATATTATATAAGATATTAAAATAAATTTATTTAATTAATTTTTTTAGTTTTATTTAATATGTAATTATTATCACTGATAAAAATATAACTATTGACATAAATCAAAAAATGAAAATAAAACGAAAACTGAAAATTACAACAAAAAAACAGAAATAGAACCAAACAACTCCTAACAAACGACCAGTATGTATTGAGATTTGAGACCATATGTTGTTAGGATAATGATAAGCAAAAACATCTAAACAATTTGATTCCTTCAAAAAATAGTTTAATTATTAATTATAGTATTTAATTAATGAATGAATTGTATTTTAATTAATTATATTGTAATTAATTAATTATTAATAATATTTTAATTGATTATATTTTAATTAGTTATATTTTAATTAATTGTAACAGGCACACCCTTACGTAATGATATCCTTTCCTCTAAATTAGAAGAGGAATGGGGTATTACTCAAAAATGGGTAATCAAAATAATGACTCTATAATTATATTCCTTTACCAAACTCAACTTTTCATTCCATACTTATTCTCTTTTTTTTATACTCATCAAACAAGCATATCCTAAAAAATAAAAAATTAAATTAAAAATTTGACCAACTTAAGATTTTTTAATTAATTTGTTGGAATATGTTCGATTTTTAAAACATTCCATTTAAATGCTACAGAATTAAAGCGACCAAATTTAAGAAAAAATATATATTTTTAAGGCTCCCGACTATCAAATTGGACCTGGAGCCTAAACCTCTCTCGTCACCCTCCGCGACTACTCCGTGATTCTCTCCTCTTTGTCCCCTAATCGTCTGCTCAATGTTTATTGCGTCTCCTTCTTTGTTGTCGCCTGCTACCTGTCACGTTGTCCTCTGGTTTTCTCTTCGTGGGTTGTTGCCTTATTTTCACTGGAGATCCAAGGCCTTTGAAAGCTCCAAAGGACAAAATTGAAATTGCAGCGGCTAGTAAGCATTTAGGGTAAGACATGTCGTTTTTATATTGATAGTTTTTTTTTTCTCTTTCTTTGATTGCATATGAGGATATGTAAAGCTCGTTGTTGCTGCTAGACATGATGAATCAGTTGGAAAATAATCATAGTTACTTGTGCTGATAAAGTTTAAGTGTTTCATATCTTAAAGAAGAGTTTCAATAATTTAAATAGATTCAACAAGGTTGTCTTTTTTATCTACTCATAAAGGAAGACGTTAACAACAAAGATCATCAATACTTACTATATAAAAATCCAAGTTGTATCAAGTCATTTGTTAGTTAATATTCAGTAGAATGCCAAAAAGAGCTTATTACTAAAACATAATTATTATTGGATATGCTTGAATGATAGCGCAAAAGTTGATTTAAGGATGCTTGAGAAGGGGTTTTAAGGCAATGGGTTAAGTTTGAAAGAGGAAGCTTTGATAATGCATGTTAAAAAATTGATTCAAAGCTCTTAAATCATAGTCTCAGCGTGTTTATTCAGAAAGAGCTTCAATACATGACTTTTGAAATAACTTGGTGATGTCTTGAATAAACAAGTGCAACTTAATTAGGATGATTTGATAAAAGTAAAAGTTTATATTTTCATAGATGTAGTTTTCATATTTATAATTTTCTTTAGATGGCCTCTTTTTCATTAATTCAATTGAATTGGATTTAGTGAAAACAATATGTGAATTGTTAGGAATCTAAGACTTAATCTGTCTTTTGTTATTGGATCTCTTCTCATCTTCCTGTCGATTTATTAATGCCACTGTTTCTACTTCTTTTGGAACAAGTATGGCTCCTTTCTCCCAATTGAGTTATTCGGCCTTCCTGTTGCTTTAAGGAGTTCCCCAATTCTTTATTTTATTCGCCTAATTTTAGAATTGCGAACACTATAGATGGTCGTGGACAAGTGAAAGAAAGTAGTCCATCTCAGCGATAAAACCTAGAAAGAGCTTCAGATTCAGCTTCGGCTTCTATCTAAACTAGGAAACATCAAAATTCCAATTTGATTCCAGTGATTAAGAAAGGTAGAGTAGGACCTGACTTATTGCTATTCTATTCTTTTCTTTATCTTTCCGCTTCATCTCTATCCATCTTCTGACCAATCTCTGTTCTACAGTTCACTAAAACCATAGAACATGGAAAACTCTTCTTTTCTTTTTGTTGGGCATGAGAAGCTTTCCTCGTTCATATTTGAAGGGAAGCGAAGTAAACCATGATTAATATATGGGCTTACAATAAAGCTTATATTTTTGTACTGGATTGGTGTTGAATTGTGGGAGATTGCTACATAAATCATGTGCTGCTTTTGAAGAATTGCCAAGTGTTTTTGCATTCTAATCGTTTTCATTTTCCATGCATTGAATAGGTTTGCTTCTTGCTCAAGAGACATTGGGCTCCAAGAGCTGGTGATGGCGACCCAAGCAATACATCAGGATATTAAGAAACGCACTTTGGAGGCATTGGAGAGAAGGTTTGCTGTTGCCAAGGCTGAGTTGCTTCAACATCAAAAGAAGAGCAAACAAGTAAGTGGTCAGGAAGGTGAAAGAGAAGATAATTCTCCAAAAACTTCTCTTCCACATGTAGTTGACAACCCAGCAAATCTCTCTTCAAGTACCTCATTGAAGAAAGGTCTTACTTTTTAGCTTGTTTACTCCCAGTTGGCTTGATTTCAAGTTCCTATCGAGATCACATTTTGTTGTGGCTTCTGTGCAGGAAGTGTTTTTTTCACTGGTTACACTTCAGCTCAAGGTAAAGTATACCTTTCTGTTTTTGTATTCATCATCAGCTAGAGTTCTATTATGTGTTCATTTGTATTTCAGGTTTGTCGAATAGAACCGTTATGAACTAGATGGAGTTCTACACTGAAATGTATTTTTGCTAATTGTTATAACAGATATAGAAGAAAATAGTTTGGCATATTCACAGATTTCACAACCAGTACATCAGAACCTGCTAGCAACCAATACTAATGTATGCCATTTTTCAAAATTAAGGTCCTTGAAGCTGCATTTGTTCAATTTTTAATGTAATACCTTGCTCAGTAATGCTTGGTGTTCTCTAGATGTACTGCAAAGGAGGAAATGGGGTGGAGAAAGTCTTGCATGATCTTCTTCAGCATGGTGACGCTTCTCAAAAGTACATGCAAGGATCTAAAACCAAGAAAATTGATAACTGGATCCTTCTTGATAACTATGTACAAGGACGTAGCAAACGTATCAGCTCTGAGGTGAAGGCTTTGAAAACCCACTCAAAGCGCTCTAAACAGCACATGTCCATGAAGCAACTGAAAAAGTGTGGATTATTAGATTTACAGGAAGATCTTTATAAGTACGTTTCGTAATTCTGTACTATTTAACTGGAGCTATTTTTTTTCTGTTTTCCCTTCTTTATGCTCTGTATGATTATAGGTTTAGTTGTAATTTTGTGTTAAAAATGCAACCTTGCTCTACAGATATGATGCCTTTAAGACAATGCATGAGATGTGGAAGAGCTACATAACCCAGCTTCTTAAAAATACTGGGTAAGAAAATCAAAATTTTTAATATTTGTTAATGCTACAAGCATGCATCTTATATGTTTGGCCTGTGGATCTCATGAATATTACATGATTCAATCATGTAGGGGTAATCAATTGGCTCATTGTCTTCTCAGTGCAGATCTACATGGTGCTATTATTCTAGGTTATTCTCCGTCCCACTGTTTTAATTTGGACTATAGAGGCTTATGTTTGTAAGGGATGCATCATTTTGCATAATCAGTTTGACTCTGTCAGATTAAGTTATATACTTACGTTCTTTGTATTTGTGGCAGTTGCTGACTGTAAAATAGCATCTTTTACTGGAGTTAATGGTATTATGGTTCGTGAAACTCGGGAAACATTTGGGATAATTACTCGAAAGGATAAGTTTCATGGTAATATATCTAGTCTCACTCATAATTTTGTAAGCATGATTTATGACTTTGCTTTGAATCTCTTTTATTGGATGTTACTTCTCAGTTTGATTTCTGCATCAGTTCTTACGTTTGGTTTTGATTTTTCATTTATTTTATTTGTTGATCAGCCTAGTTAAAATTGTTTAATTAAATGGAGATACATGCCAACTCTTCCCACATTTATTTAATCCAGCAAATGTAAATCAATTTAACTAGAAAATCGTTCATTTTAAAATCTAGAGACGAAGTGAGGGAAGCTGCCATAATTTCTTATGTTTCTGACTGCAGAAAATATATTTGTGTCAAAAATTTGCATGTTTTACATGAGATATTTATGCCCTTGAGTCGCATTCGCTCGTTATCCTTTCGCCGAGTGTGCACCGTGGTAAAATAACTTGGAGAACATGCTAACATCCAGATTTCTGCGTCTTATGTAGTGGTGCCAAAAAAGTTGTCAGTTTTTATGTTCCAAGTTGACTGCTGGAAGATCACATTACATGGTGACAAACTTACCTCAAGAAATTTGGGAATATGATGGCCACTTTTTCATTTTTTGTCGGCTACCCCATGGTAGACTGCTGTTGTATGCTTTTGTGCTCAGTTTTCATCTCAATGAAGGCAATCAGGCAGCAGGAGTTCAGAGTAAGGTGCTTAACAAGATGGTATCATAGCATAGGCTCTTGATAGATATACGTTAGCTACAGTGGTTGAGGTGCTCAAACATCATAATAGTGAAATGTTGTCATTTGTTAATGACATGAAGAGCAAGTCTGAAAGGTTATTCCACTTTTTAGTATTTTTTTGAAGTAGACGCGATTGGCTGTAACTTTGTTGTACATGATTAGCTATTAAATTTAATCTGAAAGGAAGGTTCAACTTTGCAAATTGGGCAATTGAAATATATCGAATTATGTACCTGGCAGATTTACACGGCCACTTAGTCCTCCCGGGGGTGAAAATTTTCATTTCTATCATCATATGATGCAAGAGATTATGAACAAGCCAATTTCGCAAGAGCAACAATGTGTGTGGTGAATTTAGGCGGTGGTGCTTGGTAGGATAAATTGACGTGAAATTCTCGTCTTTATTTTGGTGTAACTTCTAACTTATCAATGTTGTATGAGATCCAGATCAGTGTGATCATCCGATTATGATGATATAGGGATATTGGTTTATAGTCATATGTTTAGAAACTCTGAGATATGTCGGTCACGTAGATTTGATGGTGTATAAGAGATTTCTTGAGCAAAATGTCAATCTAGGAGGTCAGAACCTACTCCATACGTCTTGAGTTGGCTTGTAAATTTCAAGAATTTGAGTAAAACATAAAGGTTTTTATCAGACAACGGTATTTATTCCCGTATCTGAAATGTGATACGGTAAAGACATAGTTTTAAATAACTTTTTAAAATTAAAATTTGTAATTTTTATAATATTAAAAATTAAAATTTTGGAAAATTTTCTGAAATTGTATAAATATCAATCTAATCCCATTGTATCAAAGGGGAGTTGTAATTGGAAGTAACCCAATTCCTCTTTTTGGAAAATGAAATTTATTTATGACAGACAGAAAGGGGTGCACTGTCACTCCTGCTACTGAATTTAGCAGTGACATTGCAACTGTCCGTGCGTACATAGTCAACTCTCCTCGTTCAACTGAAACTTTCTTCTTCTTCTATGTTTGAATATTCTGTTTGGTTTAATGACTTGAAGGAGATAAACCTTTTTATGAATTCTTAAAAATTTCTTTTCCAATGTTTGAATACGAGAAGATAAAAATAGTACCTGAAGACCGGTGTCCTGCCGTAGTCTCAGGTGCTGACGTTCTCAATCTTGCCATTTTGGTAAACAAGATAGGCATTTTCGCAACATAAACCCTGATCTCTTATAATTAAACAACCTTATTTATCTGTTAAAAGTTGCTATTCAATTGAAAAGAGGCACGCGTTGGTATTTATGGTCGATTAACTGATATGGGATGGAATGAACAGCCTCAGATCCTCTGATCTCTTTCGTCTGTACCTATTCTATGCCATTACATCTTAACCATCCATTTCCGTAGAATCCACATAAATAAATGGTTCAGATGCAATGACAGAATAGGTACAGAAGAAAGGGACCAAAAAATCGAGTCCCTGAACAGACAGGCAGATGTACCCTCTTATCCTATAAGCGAGGCAATCAGAAACAATCCATCTTCAACTACTACTACAGACATTCAAATATGTATTTGAATCAGCACCCATCCATCTTTTAGATTGGAAGACTTTATTTGTTCAAATCGTACGAGGTTTGATAACTCTCCCAAGAAGAATCCAATCTAAGGATATAGAAAATGCTTCATTCTTTAAAACCCACTACTTTTATCAAGAAGGAACACTCGCTTTCTCTCTTGTGGTCCTTAAGAATATAGTTAATAAACGTTTCTCGGTATTGTCAACTGCTAAAATGTATCAAGGGTTAAGTAGGTTCAGTAACACAGGAAAGTTAGACCAAACCATGGACCCGGCGTTTGTAGATCAAATGAGAAAACAGTGCACAATGCACAATGCACAAACACAAGGAAAAGGGAGCAGTCTGAAATGGTTTTATCTAAACCCAGATTCTTGTTCTAGCTACAGATTCTCAAGTGTCCTGCCTTAAGAGGGAAAATCCCATAAATCCCTGTTTATACAAGAATTTGCTGATGGGCCTGATGTGTTTGAGGACTTCCTAAGGCCATCCGCTATATCAATGAGTAGATAGGGGAATGAAATGTTTTAACAGGAACAACTGAGGAATAAGCTGTCAGACATTGCAGATACACTACTAAAAATAATCAGTATAA
>JANSVB020000094.1:758479-770012 GCA_025504935.2 Erythroxylum haughtii
CATCTCTTTCCACTCCGTCCCCTTTTGGGGAATAGATTTTCTATTCCTAGTATTCAGTTCCGCCATGTTCTATAACATCTCAACCATTCAATGCAACAAATTGAATGGTTGAGATACATTAGCCCACTCTTGTCCTTATCCTTTTGCCTTGCACCCAGACTTTGACGCTTTTTAAAGTCCTGATGGGATGTGTTCGTATTTTGAGTTATTTAAAGTTTGCTGTTAGTTAATTAAATAAGTTGACGTGAGTAGTTCAGCACTCTTATCCTTTAATCAGAAGTCTCAAATTCGAGTCATGAGAATAGAAAAATCTATTTGGTCAGTACTTTACTTCTTACGGGCTGACCCGATGTGAGCGAGGATTAGTCTAAAAGTAGATAACTTAAAGGCACCTTCTCATAATTAAGACCCTTTTAAGACACCTCGTAGGTTAACAAAAAAAAAATTTGTTGTTGGATTTATTTATTTCTTAAAAGATCAATTTTATTATATTTTTAAAATGCTAATTCAAGATTAACTTTTTATAAAAAAGTTTAAATGTCTTTAACATTTTAATATTAAAAAATAAAATTTAACGTTAATTGCATTTAAAATAAAAACGTGTTTTCGAACTTTAACTTTTATGTCCTTAAATATTTTAAAACTTTTAAAAATATTTAAATTTAACATTAAATAAACAAAACCTTTAACAAACTTATATATTCATTAATAAAGTTTTACGTTAATATTGATATGACATTTTTTATTCTTTATTAATATTAACTTAATAATATTAACTACCCTAATTAGAAACCTTAGTCATTATGTTCTAACCTAACAGCTCCAAATGTCCGCTAAGTCGTTGCTTTCGCCATTTCCATGCAGCTAACCAACAACTCAACTTCCAGCCACCGCCACAAACGAGAAGTAGCTGTTATTGCCATGTCCGATAACAACTAAGCTGCCACAAAATGATTTTTTTTATAGATGAAATGTAATAAAAATGTTTTCATTAATTAATTATCATAAGATCTTATTAAAAATTGTCATGGACGTATTACTAAGTTTTTAAAATATATTTAATGCATACATTACTGGATTTTAATACATTAAAAGCTAATTAATAATAATAATAATAATAAATCACATACTTGAATGATGCATTTTATTCTGAATGTTCTGTAGAAAAATTGAATATTGGTGAATAAAAAAGGGAGGAATTTAATTGAAAATAGTTTAATGGTTCAAATAAGTATGGATGACGAGGAGGACGGAAAAAAAGGAAGACCCTCCTTTTTTGGGAGTACAGATTTTTTGTCTAATATTATGATGTCTTATTCTGTCCAATAAATCTTAGTCATTTATTTATATAAATCTCACGTAAATTGTGCGTAGATCTCGCATAGGTTTTACAAAATAAATGACTAAAATTTTATAGGACAGAATAAGATAGAGTAAACTAGACAGAGAATCTTGTCTCATCTTTCAGTACTGTGGCACATTTTTATTTGTCAAGTCAAACAATCCAAAAAAACTAAGTGCGATCAATCAAATTGCATTTCCTGTAAAAAAAAAAAGAAAAAAGAGAGGTCCCAATGACTGTCTAATCTAATCCGGCTAAAACGTAAACGTTAAACAAGAAGGTCAAAAGCTCAGAACAAGGAATGCAACACAGTCACAAATTTCACAATCATACGACAAACGAAATTCTTTGCTCTCTACTGTTGCCAAGACGGGACGGGGCTCTTGCTCTGCTCTTCAAAGCTTAAAACAAAACTGACCACAAAACCCCAGTGTCTGAAGCCGTTGTCTTTTACAGCTTGTACAGTTTTATTTCCCTTTTTAGCGTCTCTCTTAGAGACCTACTTAAACGACCCAAGCACGCACACGCACACTCTGTCTCTTCTGTCTTCTTCTTCTTTCTCTAAATCTCGCTTCTTTAATCCAGACAAGACCAAGTTTCGAGGAGATTGAGGTTTTCAAGGTTGGTGTTTCTGTGGGTTAGGGTTTCTGGATTTGGGGATTTGATTTCCGTACTTGGTCTTCTCTGTCTACTAGTTCGAGTTTCTGTTTGATTCGGATTAAAAAAATTTCATTTCCTGTGGTCGTCATTTGGAACTAAAAGTTATGGTTAAACTTTTAATTTCCAAAATAGAGAAGAAAGAATGCCT
This sequence comes from Erythroxylum haughtii, assembly GCA_025504935.2. Taxonomy (NCBI): domain Eukaryota; kingdom Viridiplantae; phylum Streptophyta; class Magnoliopsida; order Malpighiales; family Erythroxylaceae; genus Erythroxylum; species Erythroxylum haughtii. The sequence continues at coordinate 760,630 of JANSVB020000094.1, forward strand.
GTAAAGCTTTAAAGATATTGGGGATGAATTTGTCCTTAATCTCATCTCTCGTTCATTTCATCTGAATTTCTGACGATTAATTGCTCTCCTTTTTTGCTTTTGCCGTTTCTTCGAGTAACCAGATCATTTCGTTGAGCTCTATGTGGATATGTGTGATAACATGAACACGTGTAGAGTGCTTTGGTGGAAAAGGACAAAATTTTGAGGCGGGTTTTGTGAGTTATTTTTGATTGAGGGCTGTGGACTTTTGTTGCAGTGACTTGCGGCAGCTTTGGAGACTGCAGCTTTTTCGAGGCCATTGCTTTTAAATTAGTGTCAGAAGTTCATGTTTACTATTTGTAGTAAGTGGCTTGCTGTTAGACTTTTGTACGGAATCCATTTGATGATGGGATATTAATATGCGGTAGTTGTTTCGTACTTGCTATATATATGAGTGAAGGAAGTGAAATTTCTGTTCACGGAAGCTAAGGGAAAAGGCAAAAAAGGAAAGAGAAGAAAGTTTGTATGAGCATGGAAAGCAAAATCTTGACGAATTTCGGTGTTAATTTTAGGGATCCTAATGAACAGCGTAAGGGAAGTAGCAGGAGACAGGGGATTGATGTTAGTGGATTTCTTTTGATAGTACTTAACCTTTTCTGGATTTAGTTTGGTTGTTCTTATCGTAATGGAATACCCCCCCTCAAAAGAAAAGGGGACGAGCTTTTGGACTTCGTCAAAAGCACAGATGGATAATACAGCCCCAGCAGAAATAGTTGCCATGAATTCGACATTGGAGGATCCGTTCAATAACTTTTCTGATCTCATGAATTTGGATACGTATGCTGGGTGGTGTAACAGTCCATTAACGATGGACCAAGTATTTGGTTCCTATGCAGTGTCTTCTTTTCAATCAACTCCCTTCTCGTCTGTTGACGAACAAAATGTTGGGGAACAAAGTTATGTTGCCTATCCAAATGGTGGTAATATGTTAAATACTGCCGGGACTTCTTGCAATCCTGGAGATAAAATGATGTTTCAACATCCAACTTTCCAGTTTGATAATGTGTCAGAGTCAATTGAAGCTGATAACTTGGGTGCAGAGGGATGTGATGAAACTCGTCAACAAGGCAACATTTTGGATGTGACAAGTTGTATTGTTCCTAGGCCGTTTGTATTAACACTTAACGAGAGGATGCTGAGGGCGTTATCTTTGTTGAAAGATTCTTCTCGAGGAGGAATTTTAGCACAAGTTTGGGTTCCCATGAGGCGTGGAGGTCAACATTTTTTAACTACTTCAGAACAGCCCTATCTGCTTGACCAAATTCTGGCAGGATATCGTGAAGTCTCCAGAACATTCACGTTCTCTGCTGAAGTGAAGCCTGGTTTGCCCCTTGGGCTCCCTGGTCGTGTATTTATCTCTAAAGTCCCAGAATGGACTTCAAACGTAATCTATTATAGCAGGGGTGAATACTTAAGGGGAAAGCATGCTGTTGATCATGATGTCAAGGGTTCTATTGCTGCGCCGGTCTTTGATCCTACCGAGACATCCTGCTGTGCTGTATTGGAAATTGTCACAGTGAGGGAGAAGCCAGACTTTGACTTTGAGATGGAAAATGTTTGCCGTGCACTTCAGGTACTTGTTTCTGCAAAGAACCTTTTGTTTACTGTTTCATGTACTTGTCCAGCTTTCCTTTCTGCCTTTCTGATATTTATTCACTTACCGACATGTCCGTAAGCATTCTGAAGTTCTTAAATCAGTTATACAGAAGGATTCCTGTTAGACATATGATTTTGAAGAGCAGTACTAATAGGATGGTTTAGAAACTGTCTGAACATCTATGATGAATGACAAAACTTTACTTCTTTTTAAAGTTCGGTTGGATGTTCTCACCTTTGTTAGACTCTCAGGTTCATTAAAGTCCAAGTTTTCCTCAGAAAAACTAGGTAATTGAAAGAATGATGTGGGAAGGTTGCTTAGTTTTGGCTTACAAGAACTGTGAACCAATCAGATCAATGGAGCACTACATATAACTGTTAAAAGTTATTTGAATTGTTTGCTGGGCACTGTTGTCTTCTGGCCATTCAAAACCATTCTATCACAGGAGCTATCACGTATGTTATCTCCCCAACGTCTGATATGCATGGCATGAGTTCAAGTCATAGCGTAATAGTACTAGCCAAAAAATGTTTTAAGCATTTTGACGAGAACTGAGGGTTTCTCCTAGTTGGCTGTTTTGTGTTCATTGGTATTGTATTAGCTAGAATCCAGATATCATTTGTGTTACGATGTCTATGTTGGTACTTATATTTCTTTGATTATGACTCTTCTCAACTATTTGCAGGCTGTAAATTTAAGGAGTGTTGTTCCCCCTCGACTTCTTCCTCAGGTACTTATTTAATATCTTCCATTACTTCATGAAAACCTACTAACCAACCACCCCTTCTTTCTACCCAAAAAAATAAAATCAATAGTTGGAAGAAGAGTCACAGATAAGATGGTTAGCTTTTAATGCTTTTCTTATAAGATAACTGCACCTTGTCTAAGGACAATTGTCATTTTCCAGAGTCTCTCGACGGATCAAAGAGCTATTTTGTCTGAAATATCAGATGTATTGCGAGCTGTATGCCATGCACACCTGTTGCCACTTGCTCTAACATGGATTCCTTGCAATTATTCTGAGGAGGCTGATGAGCAAGATATAAAATTGCATGTTAGAGAAGGTAACACACACAACAAAGGGAAATGTGTCCTTTGCATTGAGGCTACAGCCTGTTATGTAAATGATAAGGAGATGGAGGGGTTTGTCCATGCATGTGAGAAGCATTGTATTGAGGAAGGGCAAGGTATAGCAGGAAAAGCACTTGAGTCAAATCATGCCTTCACCCCAGATGTGAAGTCATATGATATAACAGAGTATCCACTTGTCCAGCATGCACGAAAATATAGGCTGAATGCTGCGGTTGCCATCAGGTTGAGAAGTACTTACACTGGAGATGCTGACTATATATTGGAGTTGTTTCTCCCTGTTAATATAAAAGGGAGAACAGAGCAGCAACTCTTGTTGAACAACCTCTCGGGTACAATGCAGAGAATCTGTAAGAGCTTAAGAACAGTTTCAGGTTCAGAATTGGTTGGAGAAGAAACCTGTAAGGTAGGGCTTCTGAAGGGGGTAGAAGGAAGCTCCCTGCCAGTTCTCATACCTAGGAGAAGTTCTCAAGCTACAATATCTGAAAACAATTTGAACACAACTGAGAAGGTGAACAAGAGCTTTCTTTTCTCATTGAATTTGTTTATGTTGTTTACTACCAGCGTTCATTGTTAAAACTAAAAATTTTGACTTTGGGCTTGGATGTGTCATGGAGTGAATGTTAGTTCTTCCTTGTTTAACTCCAAACACTTTGTGAGAAAAAAAGAACAACTGAGCTAGGGGTTTTATCTGTAGACATCTGCATGCGTTTAAGTTTCCTTTATGCAATTGTGGATATTGGTTACAGTTGATAGGTCATCCAGCTAATGTAGCGCAATAAAGGTTCCTCTTTAGCATCAATAGGATCGGTGTCTGCATGAACTTTGGGCCTGTATAAATAGAACTGGGACAGATTTTCATATGAATCTCCTGAGCTTGTTTAATTGAGTTCCCAAACTGTATATCACTTGTAGATGATGGACGGAAAAAGGCATGTGGAGAAGAAGAGGAGCACAGCAGAGAAAAATGTGAATTTGAGTGTTCTTCAACAATACTTTACTGGAAGTCTGAAGGATGCTGCCAAAAGCATTGGTGGTATGTTCCATATACTATTATCTTTTACTGCCATCAAGAGACGTAGAATTTAAAGAAAGCCAGAATTTGGGGAGACATAATTGCTTTCATGTTTGAATCACATACAGTTCAGTTAGTGCTGAAAATGATACAGGTAAATGCTGTGAAAGTTAAACCAAATTGAAAGTGGCAATCAATAAGGAAGTGAGCCATTAGGATCCATCAGCTACAATTTAAGAGACTTATTTAATTTTGTAGATAATTGAGGATAGATTTCTTAATTAAAAAGTAAGATAACACAATAATTAATGTTCAAATTTCTTTCTTTCTGTATAGTTTGCCCAACAACATTAAAAAGGATATGCAGACAACATGGGATCTCAAGGTGGCCATCTCGCAAGATAAACAAAGTGAACCGTTCATTGAAGAAAATACAGACTGTGCTTGAATCTGTTCAGGGAGTGGAAGGGGGAATCAAGTTTGATCCTATGACGGGGGAAATTTTGACAACTGGCTCTGTAATGCAAGAATTTAATTATCAAAAGAGTCATGTTCCTGGAAAAAACCAAGTTGGCAGAGATTATGAACCGATTATCCATAAAGGAGGTTCTGTGCTTTTCTCGTCCCTTAATGGTGGTGATGGTTTTGCAGTCAAGCTCGAGGATGATGAATGTTGTGTTGGTACTCCTGGGGAAGGATTGAGGAATTCTAGCATATCTGGAGTTGATGGTAGTGAAGATTCAAAGCTGGCTGCGGTGGATGCTGGATTGTACCATCAATCTGTTGTTGGGTCTGGACCTTGGACTTGCCTTAATAAAGCTTCCCTTGGTTATTGTCTTACCAAAGAAGGAAATGATGTGGATAAGAACTGGTGTAATATGAAATCAGAGAACTTGGAATCCCGATTTGTCTCATGTAGCATTAGCTTATTGGCTGCAGCTGATGAGGTGGATACCAAGTTGGAGGGCGAGGATAGTGTTGTAGAACTTAACCAGCCTACTTCTTCCAGTATGACTGATTCATCAAATGCCTCTGGGTCAATGATGCATGTCAGTACATCAAGTTCGTCAAGCTTTGAGGAGATTAAGCATTCAAAAATAAAAGCAAGCTATGGTCAAGATGGATCCAAAATTACTATAAAAGCAACTTACAAAGAAGACACTATACGTTTCAAGTTTGAGCCTCCGGCGGGGTGTTTCCAACTCTATGAAGAGGTTGCAAGGAGGTTTAAGTTGCAAAATGGAACATTCCAACTCAAATACCTGGATGACGAGGAGGAATGGGTAATGTTGATCAGTGACTCAGATTTGCAAGAGTGCCTTGACGTATTGGATTATGTTGGAACACGCAGTGTTAAGTTTCTAGTTCATGACATACCTTTTGCTTTGAGTAGCTCAGATAGTAGCAGCTGCTTTTTGGCAGCAGGCAGATGATACATACAGGCAGTCTTCAACTCGAGTTTTGTGTTCTGGAGTTCTCATTTGTACAAGGTCATTCAACATTTGAGATGAAGAAGGGGGAGTACAAAGAGGTCAAGGTATAACTGCATCTCCTTGTAATGGATGGAGCTTGCCGGTTCAAACAATGAGTTAAAGTAGGCCTTAAGTACGCCTTTGTCTATTAGAATAGGGGTTGGAATTAAGGGCGAGAGGGAGAAAGACTATATGGTGCTGTGTAGTAAGGGTAGATAATACAGATCTGTAGATTTTTGTATACTGTAGAATGGGTGAAAAATGACGTAACTATAGCAATGATTAAGGGCAATATATTCTACGTTCCTTGATCTTCCTAGTTTGTGTAGATTTTTGAGTTATTTGAATACGAGTAAGCAAAAGATGTGTGATTTTCACCTTGTCGTGGTAGAAAGTAAGAATTTCCAGTGATGACGCTTACCAGAACCAGAAGGTGATGTAGTTTGCCTGGGTATGCTTTCATTTCAGCAATGAGAGTCCAAGGGCCCAAAGAACTTTTGTGTCAATCATCTGCTTTTCAGCTGATCAAAACCCCTTTAGGCATAAACATTTCTTACAAAAAGTAGCTTCAGTTTTACCAGTCACAGTATCCACTGCAGCACTTCAACAACTAAAGGTTTAATTAAGACCAGTTTACAGGATTCTAACATAGAAAGATAGTGAGTAAATTAGATCCTGTTATGATCCTTTACTTGTGTCTGAAATGCAGCTACAAGACAGTTATGATCCCTTACTATTTGTTTAGACTAAAAAACTTTTTTAGAGCGTCACCTTTCAAAGTTGTACCTGTTGTAGGGATTAGAATTTGTTCTTATACCTGTTGTACTTGTAACAAGTTAGCAACTATAGATCCTTCCTGTCAGGGTCATTTATGGGGGGTGCTGGAGAGATATGCTCTGCTCTAACTTCTTTCTACTAAAAGTCCAGTCTTGCACCTGAAATCCGCTGGTCTTTTTAACATTTTGAGGTGGTTCCTCCCTGGCTTGTCTGAGTTTTATTATCAAGTTTGGAAAGTTGGCAATGGAAACTGCTAGAGAACGCTGCCCATGCCTCCCATCTAAGCTTCCTTATGCATATCTAGGGACTGTAAAGGCTCTTTGTACCTTGGAAATGCATTTTCCATCTTTATAATTATCTATGGAAGGTGGCTCAAAATCTAGGGAGAATGGAAAATCAAATGGCTTTATCAACAAAACCTATGTTGGAATTATGCCCATGACCCAATTGTTATGTAATAGATTGAATATCTTATTTTTATGATTATTAATTTTGATTAATAATATGGTAAATGATTTTATTATCATATTACGTTTATTGTTTTTATTCTAATATGATAAGTCCTTGATTAAATTTATACACTTATTATTATAATGGAGATTATGATAATGAGAGTTAAGTCTTTAGGGTTTAATCTAAAAATATTCTTGATTATAAGATCATCAAATAAGGACTTTAATGATCCGGTTATATCAATATGTACGTAATAGTATCTATTAGATGGATATTAGTAGATCTCATTTACTAAGTTACATATATAGATTATGCATATGAAGATATGATCATTGAACTGACCAAATTGAGAATTCCCAATAATTAAAATTACCTATGAACCGTTAAGTGGGATATTCTCATAAGAATTTAAATGTATATTTTTCCTTTGACCTGATCATCATAGTAATCAATAGATCATTTATTATGTTTTGATGTCGGACACCTAGTATATAAAAATGCTAGTTGAATGATCAGTGGATATAATTACGTAACTATCTGATTAATGATGAGTCAAGATGAGATTCATCAACTCTAGATAATGAATTTAAACTTTATATTGTCATTGATCTTAATGATTGTTTTAAGATTTTGGCCAAGCCCGAGGCTATCTAAATTTGACCTGAAAACCCTTACAAACAGCCCAAACTTGATCGATATATGCTCATATTTGTGAGCTCGAAGGCTAAATCACCCAAATCTCAACTAACCTGACCCAATCTAAATCATCATTGGCTCAAATTCTTTGCAATCCTTGTTTATCATGTTAACCGATTTCCCAGTGTAAGATGATCTACTGCTTGCTATTCACAATTCTTCATAATTAACTCCATTGCCAATGAAGACCTTATATAAAAGAATGAAACTAAGTGGCAAACAATAAAATCAAACTCCATGTTGTACCTTTGCTTACTCTTTGCAATGAAATTGTAACTCTCTCCTCAAGTTTTACTTACAACTATTCTTAGGTTAAATCGGAGGATGTGAAAAGGTGATTCGATCAAATTGTACAAGAGTAAAAAAGTAAAGAACAAACTTGAGGAAGAAAATCACAAAGAAGTGAGAAATATAATAAAAGGAAGGGAAAGAAGCAGATGAGTTGGTTAAGGTTAGGGGCAGTTTGTGAAAGAGAGGGAAATGCAACGACATACACATATATAGAAACAAAGGAGGAAGCTCCAACTTCAGGTAGGATTTTTTTTTTATATTTTAAACTTCAGACCAGATTGTGGAGTTCAAGTCGAACCTAATCTAAAACTTTGAAAAAAGAAAAGGCCAAACCAATAAAACATGAGTCAAGCTTGTTAACTTCATGTATGACTAGGCTCGAGGTATTTTATGAAGCTTGCTCTCCATCGCTTGAAGCCTCTTTCGAGCGAGCTTTAGGTCGCTTGTTCTTTGCGTTTATTAGTTTCAACTTGTAAAGCAACTTCAATTCAAACTTTAGTAACTTTAGTTATGCTGACCTGGCCTTACTTAACACGTTGCCATCTTTATTAAAATTGTTTCTTCTCAGGTTCAAACCCCATTCGTGCATACAAATATTTAAAACTTAAGATTAGAGTTTTGCTTCCAACAAAGGACCTATTTGATTCGAGCGAGAATTAGTCTGAGTGTGGACGACTTAAAGATGTCTTCTCATAATTAAAATCCTCTTAAGATACCTCGTGGGCAATAAAAAAAAAAGTTTCTCCTAAACATATATACCCCGTCTTTGTCATGATTCAATTAAACTTTAAATTTTGTTAATACATCAGTTGGTATGTAGTTGTCTAATTCATACCAAATTTGAATAAGTTTGTTAAAATACTAAGTAAGATATACAATATCAAAAAGAAATTATTTTGAATAGCGATCATCTAAATGCAACATAATTAAGAGTTTAAGCGAGGATTGCACGAAAAAAACTTAATAATTAAAAAGACTAATACGCAAAAGATTAAGAAATGTGGAATAAAGAATGAAAAATTGTGATGAAACAAATAAACGAATAATTAAGGATCAAAAACTAAAATAAAACAAGGAAAATAAGAGTCAAGACATCAAAGACTGAAATGAAACAGAGAGAATAAGAATATCAAAGATTACAATGAATATAGAACAAAAAAGATCAATTATGATACATGAGAAAGGTTTATAGAGTTAATTTTCCAAAAAGATCATTGAAAAATTACAATCTAAAAGAAGAAAAATAGAAATAAAATGATTATCCATTATTGAAAACCCATTTTATATTATTTTTATGTGTATAAGAATTGGGTGCAGATCTAGCCTCGTACATCTGAAGATCCGTTTTCTTCTTATCGACAAACCGTACGATTATTGACCGCCAGCTTATCTGCTGCTTTACACATTTGACATTAGAGGCATAAATTAGTTGTGCATAATGATTGTGTTGGTCGGCATCTGCCAACTAAATAGCTGGGAAGGAAAATGAGTCCAAGATCTTAAGGTTTGAATCTCAACAGCGATAGTATAAGAGCTCATCCAATGTGGTGACTCCTTGTACGCACCGAATACTGGACCGCCTTTTCGAGAAGCTGGCTGGAATTAAATCGTGATTTACCTCCCTCACACAATATCAGGCCGGAGTGTGAGGACGCCTAAAGTGGACGATCCACATTTTGAGTCCAAGAAAAACGTTATTCGTTCCAAAAGCCAACTTCACCAAACCATTTAATAAACCATAATCTAATCCAACACATGTACATCTGCATCAACAGACTCTAGTCACCAGGCTTTTTACATTAAATGTAGACATACTGGACTAGAGTAATTAAGGTACTGATTGGAACCATAAGTCAGCAGTAGAAATAACACCCACAGAAAGTTCGTTAAGAGATATGCCGAAGAAAGCTTTTTTTGTTCTTTTTGAACTTCCAAGATAAAGACAATCAAAATT
>JANSVB020000094.1:770112-780598 GCA_025504935.2 Erythroxylum haughtii
GATGTTGTTGCGGGTATGCTTCTGATTTCTGGCTTAGAAGCATATGCATTGTTGGATCCTGGATCCACCCATTCTTTCATTGCACCGCATTTAGCATGTAGACTGCATGGGGATAGACAGAGATTACAGTACGGGTTAGAGGTGAGTACACCTCTAGGTAGTACGACTGCCTTTTTTTGTTCTTTTTGAACTTCAAGATAAAGACAATCAAAATTAGATACAAAGAGAAGGGGCCAAAAATTAGCCAAGGAAATGGAAAAATGAAACGGCTATACAGAATGGAAGCTACTCTAATGTACATGTGACAATTTCCCACACAAGCTCAATTCCCCTCAACCCCAAGCTGAACTCTTAGTGCAATAGCATACTGAAAACAGAAAATGAAATAATTGGTATCAAGAGCTCCAAATCACCAACACGATTGCCTGCTCACATAATGGAATGAACATATCCATTAATAAAATAAAAAAAACATTTCCCAAGCAATGCCAGTGAAACTGTTGCAAAATATGGCAAAGATACACCTATAACTGACCCCCTAGAAAGATTGAGCTTCATTTAGTTTCTTGATCAGTTGATTGTGGATTTATGTTTGACCTAATAGTAATGGTAAATTCTAACAAAGTAAAAATTATGTGATTTAGCAAACAGTCATATAAGTCAACAAACTAAGAAGAGCAATCAGCACATACCGGGGTTCTTCAACGTCTCTGAAGTCGGCAATGCAGGCAAGGACATCTCTGCAAGATTAGATCTTCAAGCTATTAGGGCACGAACTAAAGTTCTGCCACATGTCTCAAGCAAACCCTATTATCATAATATCTAAACAAGAACTGAATGCACATAGAAGCCTATAGTTTACCTGGAGCACAAAGAGACAGTGATGACATGGAGGTTGATGAAGGCCATGGAGCTGCAATGTTGTCGGCAAAGTCACATGAAAAGGTGAACCCCGTTGTATTGTCAAATATGACATCCGCAGGCAAGTTTCGCAGTAAACATCCTAATCAATAGGAAAGTTTCATAGTAAACAATTTGGTCCCTTTCCAGGTAAATCATTTAGATGAATATCAATTCATTGACAAAATTTAACATGCGTTTTCCCGTAGAAGACATGAAGTCATAGATCAAGCATTAACAGTTTTTTCATTCGACTTCTGTTTTTTATTCGTATTTTTGTTCTTAAATTTAGTATAAAAAAAATTGTTTACTTAAATTTTTATTTTAGTTTATAAGAAACAGTTATGGTTTTTTGTTTTTAATCATAAAGTGACTTTATTATTGATCAGATAAATGTTATGTAATTATTTGATACTAACTAGTAATAAAAAATTAAGATTATAATAAGTTAATTATTTCACATTATTGGAACATTATATTATCCGAAATGAAAAATTCAGTTCCCATTGCTGCAATAGCAACTTATTACAGTAATATATTTCTCAGAATTCCAAGGCCAGCTTAGACCTTCAGAGACGATAGTACCAAGAGGTGTAACTTATCATATAAGATGCAAGAGAGAGAGAGAGAGAGGACAAACCTTGTTGTCCGTAAGCTGCCACAGCATCCATGAATGCATGAAACACAATTGATGTCAGATGAAATAATCAAAGTAAGAAAAGTAAAAAATTACAAAAGAGATCAGGCTAAGTAATCCACCTTGGATGCTAAAATCCTTCAAGTCAATGTCACACAGCTTATACACATCTGCCATGATACCACCCTTCTGTAACATGGAACCAAAAACTGCTGCACAGATTATGGCTTGTTTATTTGTGATTAGCATTTGCTTTTGAATTCCAGCAATGTAAGAATTTAATGAGCCACAGCATGAGGGACTGGGTGCTGCCATATTATGGCATGCTTCAATAGCTTCTGAAGGCTGTGTAAAATTCAATGGGCAAGCTGCACAAAGTATTAAAAAAAGGAATTACAAAATGTCAACAAATAGCTCTTACAAATGCTGCCATCTCTGGAAAGTCAAAACACAAGTATCAGGCATCTCAACAACACAGGACTTTCTCAACGCAAAGAAAAAGTTGTTCGGTTAAGCCCAAATATAAACTTCTTCTCAACTACTAAAGAAAGACATTTCATAACATCACATATTTCCGGAACTTAGAGGATCTTCATTTAAGTCTCGCCATGGAAGCCTGGAGTCATAGGACTAACTAGAAAACCTCAAGGGAATGATACAACACAGGCTGTAACAATGTATTCAATGTTACCAGGGCTTGATTTCACCAAGAAGTACCCAGTGGATAAACCAAAATTTCAAAAGTATCACTTCAATAAACCATTTTATGCAACTATACAGGATGAAAGGGGAACTTCATATACAGGCATGCACAAGTACATACCCTTGTTAACTTTGCATGCAGATAATATGCGAAATGCCACATTAGCATCATCTTCTGAGAGTTTCTGAGATAGATAAGAATAGACCACTTTTTTACAATCACTAAGAGTATCATTGTGGTCAGGCTCGCTCACTACATCTTTATTGTCATTAATGTTCATGCGAGTTCCAGAAATCTGAAGAGCAGCTTCCATAATTGCAGGTTGGCAAATTGGTCTACAACACTCTTTTAGTTGATCAACAGCGCTGCAGGCCTCCAATAATTTGCTTGTATTGACTATCTTCTCAAAGGTATCAATATCTGTGACTGGACAAGACCCTCCTGTAAGACTTGATGACTTAACAGAGCATATTGTAGGTATTGTCTTATTGGCCCCTCTGCTAATTAAGATGCTAATGATATCTGAAAAACAATCATTAGCAACTGCATTGTGCAAAACCAGTTGACCAGAGTTGAGACCATAGTAACCCCGGAAGATATGAAGTAAACTACCAAACTGTGGGCAACATATCACACTTCCTACAAGGCTCGCAAAAGGTTGATAGCAATCAATTGCTGTCTTGTCCATGATACCTGACATGGCTGAGAAATTTACAGGGCATCTCCCAGTTAAAATGGGTTCGTAAGGGATAGGTAAAGTTGGATACATAGGTGGATAAGATTCAGCAGGAGTAGGATAATTAGGAAACACAGCAGGAGATATCTCTATAGGATCAAAAAGACCATTGATTGGTGGTACTGATAGTTCAGACAAGGAAGAAATATGATTATGGTCAAGTAGTGACGCCTCAACATCAGGGCAACTGCATATCCAGAAAATGAATCTCAACAAGAGCAGGAAGACTGAGGCTGCAAACAGGCAGAAGCCAGTCATTAGTGTAAACATGAGTAATCGCCTTCTATAAAGTATATATATATGAGTGGTAAAGTAAAAAAGAAAGGGAATTATCCAACTACAACTCACCCTTAAGTCGACTTATGGACTGAGAACATTCCATCCCTTCACCTAGCTTTTTGATGCCATAGAGTTCTACAACTGGAAAACCTATACCAAATTGTGCACCCAAAAGGTGGAAACTCTAGAACACCAAGCTAGTATACCTGTAGAATTAGACATAATTCAACAATCATTAAAACTCGTTCGAAATCACACCAAAAGAGATACAGGAAGTAAAATTTGGGTGGTGTGGGGGGTGAAAGCTAGAGGAAGATACTCAACAGTGGGAAATTAATGTCTGAAATTGATAACATCAGAGATTTACCAATAATTGATGTTCAGAAAGATTATACATTTCAATTTTGTGATTGCTCACATAAAAAAGGCCACAACAAACTGAAAATAAAAGCGAAAGCAAAATTCAATGACACTCGAGCAATACAAGCTGTTGTTGCCCAAACCTCAACAAGGAAGCCCAACAACCTGATACTCCAAACATGACTTTGGTCCATCATTTACTTCACTAAAAGATCCTAAGGAAGAGAACAAAGTTTCTCAATATCATTGCTGTCAATCCCTTGGTTTTCCCATTTCAGTAAACATAACTTTTTCCAACTGCTAAGCTAATCTTATTATTATCTAATGGGGTTTACTGTTCTGGAAAGTGACTTGATGCCCGCTGGTTCTAGAATGTGATACGTTGTCTACCATTTCAGTTGCGTGTGAACCAAAAAGCTTATTGTCAGCTATGCTGAGCTAAATGGAAAATTTTCTTAAATGATCAAAAAAGAAAAGGGAACCTTTTCTATAACTTTTCTTTAAGTAAATAAGAGAAAGGGATATGACCTATATGCATGCTTTCGTGCATTCTGAGTAAAGTATAAGTTTTCCAAGTAATAACACTGTCATTATATGCATATTAGAAGGAACGAGTGAAGACAAATAAAGTTCCAGATTAAGTGTAAAATCTTCGAAGAGAAAAACAAAAGTAAAATTATCTATACACAAAAGAAGGCAAACTATTATATGGTTTCTAGGTTCTGATGAAAAAGTTGGCTTATCTCAGAAATTAAGCTAAATGGTTATATTAAGCCTACAAACTGAAGAAAAAACACAAAAGATGGTCACACATTCTAGCAGATGCTAAATAGTACTTGAAGAAGAAACGAATTCTCATAAATCTCGCCTTTTCCTTTCCATGGTCTCAGCTACCAAACAAAAGCATGGTTATTTCCTTGCAATGGGAAATGAAAATCAAGCAGCCCCAAGAATGAAGCTTTGGCCCTATGTAGCTCAGACACTTCAGCAAAATCAAAAAGAAAAATAGAAAAAGGAGGAACATACTAACCTGAGGAAGATGAGCCCATAAATCATAAAGATTCAACTTGAAACCAAAAGATAAAGCCTTTGGTGGGTTGCGATTGACTCAGCAAAAAACCGAGAACAATATAGCCAAAATAGGGATGTGCTCTCAGAAACCCTAAAGCAAGAAGCTTGTAGCTCTCCACCTTTTCCACCTCTCTCTTTCACTGTCTCTGTCTCTTTCTCAGTATAAAAGTGTCCCTCTCTCTCTTCTCTTTCCATAACCAGAGGGACCTAACTCGACCTTTTCAAGACAGCTCAACCCGTTAATTTTTCGGGTGAAATCGAATCCGACCCAGATCTTATAGACCCCTAAGCATGCCCCATGCAAGGCCCGCGAGAATATTTTGTGTGGAGAAACGCATCTGTTGTCTTGTGTACGCATCAGTGCGATTTTTTAAGACTATCTTTAATAGAGAGTTTATTAAAGGAATTAAATAAAATATAACTTTAATTCATTTCAGAGTTTATAATAAAATAGAATGGAATGAGATAAAAGAGGATGATTTCATATTATATCTTATTACATCATAAACAGTAAAAATGAAAAACTTCCAATTTGGAGGGTTTAGGGTAAAATGTAAAATGATAAATAACTTTTCACTATATTATATTATAAAACCTTCTTCTAAATAACATTTTACTATATTATATTATAAACTCTTCCATCATTCCCAAACAACAATTTTCTAATGTTACATCCATTTACATTCCATTCTATTATTATAAACCATTTATTTTTATTTCATTCCATTAAAAACCTTACGTCTAACCAAATGTAGCCTAAGTCCATTGGGAGTGTTTAGCCCATATCAGTTTGGTCTTTTATCAATAAAGATTTGTTCTTTTGGCTTCATTCTCTATCTAACGATGATAAAATGATCGATGTGTTCAAGGTTGAGTTATAGTTAACTGCTCATAACAGAAGAAAAGATGAAAGGGAACAAACTTAAGTTCTAATTATTGTTCTCTATGTAGCTAATATTTGTTAACGCTACTTGTGTTTCAGTCAACATTAACAATATCTGCTTAGGGTCAACTCTGATACCTCTTACAAATGAAAGCTCTTTTAAGGATAAGAAAATTTTTGAAAGGTTGGTGGCTTTAATTGCATGAGTCTTATGATCATGAAGAATGCTATTTCAAAGTTGTTTCTGGACATTATGTCTGAAGCAACGAATGCCAAATAGTTCCTTAACACTCTTGAAAAGCTTCCACCAAAAATGGTAAGGTAAAGATGAGTGCAACTTTAAGGAATTTTGTCTCTATGAGGTATAAAGGCAATAGAAGCATAAGAGGGTACATACTTGAAATGGTTCATCTTATAGAAAAACTAATGACATTAAACATAGAGTTGTCAGAAGACTTGCTCGTTCACTTAATGTTGATGTCTCTTCCTTCAAAATTAAGTCAATTTGAGGTGAGCTATAATTGTCAAAAGGAAAAGTGGACATTCAATGGGCTTTTGTCTTACTCAGTGCAAGAAGAAGATAGGATAAAACAACACAAGATTGAGAGTGTTCATTTCACATCAACCTTTTCAAAACATGGTAAGAAGTAGAAAGAAAAAAAGATACGATATCCAAATCGCAAAAGCAGCATAAGGATATGTCGCATAGACATAACTAAAAGAAATGCTTCTTTTACAAGGATCGTTCTCATATGAAGAAAGACTATGCCGAATATCACATTTGGCGAGTAAAGACATGTGTCTTTCACTTTTGTTTGCATTGATGTTAATTTGGTTTTAGTATTAAGATATATTTTGTAGTTAGATTCTGGTGCTGCAACTCATATAAGTATATCTATGCAGGGTCGTTTGAACTTTTGAATACCCAGTGACGATGAGAAGTACATTTAGATGAGGGCTAAAAATCCAGTGGAAGTTTTAGGCATAAGGACTTTTTGGTTGTTATTGCGTACTATTTTTATTTAGAATTAAAAAACATATTTATTGTACCATTGCTTAGGTGAAATTTGTTTTCATTTTCTGTATTAAACAAATAAGGCTTTGTTTGTTCATTTGGAAACATAAGAAGTGATGTTTATTTTAATTTTATGCTTGTTGGAACTAGTAATTTATCTAATCATGACAACATTTATTTACTTCATACAGTAAATTTATATAATAGTCTTATAATGTTGAAACGAAAGTTGCTAAATGCAAATTATCAAATTAGAATTCTTCATTATTATAGCATAGGCCTTTGGCCCGTATCTTTAAAAAGATAATTGACAGGCTTATGTTGGAAGGGATTCTTGAAACACTTGATGAATCAGATTACGATGTTTATGTTAAGAGTATAAAGGGCAAAACTACAAACATGAGAAAATTATGAGCTAAGGGAGCTAAGAATATCTTAACATTGATATTTACAAATATTTATGGGTCATTTCATTCAGCTTTATAGAATGGTCAACAATATTTTATCATATTCATAGATGATTACTCTCGATATAACTACCTATACTTAATTCACAAGAAATCTCAAGTATTGGATGCTTTTAAGATGTTTAAGACCGAAATTGAAAATCAACTTGATAAAACTATTAAGGCCATAAGATCCAATCATGGTGGTGAATGCTATGAAAGATACGATAGTTCAGGTGAACAACATCCAAGTCCATTTGCTTGATTCCTAAGTGAGTGTGGGATTGTTCCCCAATACAATGTGCTATGTTCTTTAAATTGATTGGTGTAGTAAATAGACAAAATAGATTCCTTAAGGATATACTACAAAGTATGATTTGTCGTACAACTTTTCCTCACTTACTATAGGGAGATGCATTAAATATCGCAATGTACATACTTAATAGAGTTCTTATAAAAGCTACAAATAAAACCTTTATGAGTTATAGACAGATAAGAAACTTGTCTTAAAGCATTTACGTGCTTAAGGATGTCCAGTTAAGGCAAGGCCCTAAAAGCCAAATGATAAGAAACTGGATGTAAGATATATTAGTATTTATTTTGTAGTTTTATCGAAGGACATTTTTAGGACTATTATGGCACTTGTGAGACATTTTGATCTTGAACTACATCATATAGATGTAGAAATAACATTTCTCAATCGAGACATTAAGGAAATGATTTATATGAAATAATCGAAGGATTTAGCTTTTGAGGAAATTAAATAATTAGTTTGTAAAAATCCATATATAGGCTCAAATAATCTTCCCATCAATCGTACCAAAAGTTTCATCGGTTGTTCTCTCATCTAGCTTTAGACTGAACGTTGTTGAAGATTGTGTATAGTTAATTTCATCGATAGCAGATTCATTTTCTTGGTCCTATATTTGGATGATATTTGACTTGCCAATAGTAATGTGGAATTGGTTCGAGAAACCAAGAAATTTCTTTTAGAGCAATTAAAAATGAAAGATCTTGGTGAGACATCCTTCGTATTAGGGATCAAAATTCATCATTATCGTTCACATAAAAATCTAGTATTATCATAAAAAATTTACATTGAAAAAGTATTGCATCAATTTATCGTGCAAAATTTTAGACCTCATGATACCCTTGTGTCTAAAGGAGATCAATTTAGTTAAAATTACTATTTGGAGGATAAAATAGAATATAAGTTTATGCAAAATATCCCTTAAGCATCAATAGTAGGGAGTTTGATGTACGTGCAAGTATGCACTCATCCTGACCTTGTATATTTTGTTGGGATGCTTGACAGATACCAAAGCAAAGTAGGAAGAAAACCTTGGGTAGCCAAAAAAAAGTCTTTGTATATTTACAAAACACTAAGGATTATATGCTCACATATGGGAGGTTAGACAAACTTAAGATCATTGAATCTTTTTATTCTAACTTTGTTGGATGTCAAGATAGTCATAAATCAACATCTAGTTATATATTTTTATTAGTCAAAACTACGATTTCTTGGAAAAGTTCCAAACAGATGCTCATTGCATCTTCCATTATGGAGGCTGAATTTGTTGCATATTATGAGACATTTAATCATATTATATAGTAGTATAATTTCATTATAGGACTATAAGTAGTCAATGGTATTGAAAGGCCACTCAAGTTATACTGTGACAATAGAGCAATTATTTTTTATTCAAATAGAAACGTGAGCTCTTTTAGATCTAAATATATAGACATTAAGTTCCTTGTTGTGAAAGAAAGAGTTCATAGTGGTTTTGTTAATATTAAGCTGATAAGACCAAACTCTATGATTGCAGATCTGCTCATTAAGGCATTAATGCCTAAGGCTTTTCATGAGCATGTTATTCATATAGGCATTGTTACATTTGATACCATTTGATTTAGTGGGAGTTTAAATTATATTCTTTGTGATTGATATTATACTTCATGCCATGAAATCAATGGAATATTTAGTTCTTTATCAATTTTCTATTGTTTACTTTAAAATCTAATCTCATTTGGTTAAGGTTGGACCAGTTGAAAATAGGCATGTGTTGTTAGACCCCGTTTTCGGAAACCAACGATCGATTCGGATACTAAAAGATATTTGACCCAGGTCTTGAGGCCGAGAAGACCATTCAGGACAGACGCGTGAGGGTGGTGTGAATGAAAAGTGAAAAATATTGCCTTTAAAAGAAATCTCAGTGTGGCAGTAAAGGGAAGTTCGCCGCGGCGAAAGTCATTCTTCGTCGCTGCGAAGACACCTTCAGAAAGGTTTTCCGCGGTGACCTTCGGCTTTGCCGCAACGAAACACTTAGAATCTGAAATTTCACGAACATTTTTAAACAAACATATACATTCAAATCTAACCACAAGCTAAACATACTCACACATAAAAGAAACTTCAATTCTTCATGTCTTTACAATACCAAAGAGTTTAAACAAACTTTACCTACATAACATCATATATATCAAAGCTTAATACAAACATAAAATGATGCTCAATGTTGATATGTCTATTAAGCTATCCAAAATAGTCACTAACTTAGTACAAAAGTCTCTAACTATCTTGGAGTTTTCAATGCCCTGCAAGGATCAACTGTTGTCGTGTTCCACACCTGAGGAGGGAAAAGTGGGGTGAGCCACACAACTCAGTGGTTAATATGTTTATAGTTATCAGTAATTAGCACAAATTCAAGCATATGTATATATATATGTATCAAACAATTTAGGCATTCTCAGTTTAGCTCAAAAACTCGTAATTAAACAAGTCATCACATAACTTATAACACAGGCTTTCGTCATTATGCATAACGAGTACATATATCATGCTTAACAATTTAAAGATGTAATGCACAAACAAATGGCTCGAGAGTTCCATGGAAATAGAATGGTGAAACCGAAGTTTACACCATGAATAGAATGGATGAGATCAATTTAGATGACACATCGTTATTTTTGTGCACAAATTGGTTATAAAAATTTATATATGATTGGTGGTTTTATTATGTGAGCATATGATTGTGTAGTTCAAGTGGGAGATTGTTCAAATTTTGGACCATGCATCATATGCGATACATAATTACAAATGCGCCTGAATATGTAGATGTATATGTATCACAGTATATAATCATATACATATCTATGTTATAAAGTTTAAGGACCTAATTAAAGTGAACTAATTTTATTTAATGTCATCAAATGTAAAAGAGTAGGGTTAATACATAAAAATATGTATTGAATTCTTGGGGTGTAATTAACAAATTAATGATGGGCTAAAATGGTAATTACTCCCATTAGGTTTTATTAATGGGTGTGGTCCTTATTAAATGCAAAATAAATAAATCAACACTAGATATTTGGTTACGCATGTTGAGTCAAAATGACTTTACATATATATGATTTTGATGAATAACAAAGAAGAAAAGAAAAACAGACGCAGAAGTT
>JANSVB020000094.1:830755-852191 GCA_025504935.2 Erythroxylum haughtii
TTCAACACCAAGCCAAAGGGGATTGATCAAAGACAAAGAAAAGAGCAATTGACAAGAAGAGAAACAGAAAAATCAAGTAAGGAGATCACGATGGGGAGAAGAAGATAAAGAGCCAAAGCTCTTTCAAAGAGGAGCAAAATCGTGGAAGCCAAATTCAAAGACATCTCAATCAAATAGGTTTTCATTTTTTTAAGCAAAAAAACAGAAATAAAAAACAGAAAACAGAAACTAAAAACAACAACAGAAAAACAAAAGTGGAACCAAACGGGCCCTAAGGTGCTGTGTCTTTTAGCTGTAAATTAAAATTTCTACTATATAGTAGAGTAACATATCGAATGCAACTTGTGATAGATTAAGATTAAGCTTCAACATGTACATTGAATTCTATATATGCCAGTGATCGTCATCGAAACATATGCTAGTGATCATGATGGAAATATCTCCTTAAATATCTAATTTGCACTCCCAGTCCCATGTCAACGTTGCAGCTTTCAAGCACCAGCAGGTGGCATGTAGAGGTCTAATATTGTAGTTATGGTCCTGTATGTATATGTTTGATATGTGATAAGATATCACCGCAGACTCAGAGACTATAGGGCTACGAAGAGCTAATGTTTCCTACTGATAGAAACTCGATGAAAGAAGACGCTGCCTTCTTGGATCGTCCCATGGCTTTCTGCTCTACCTCCTCTTCTTCTCTTCTCGCTGTGTCTATCACTTCGCTTTTGCTCGAGTCAGTGTTTAGTTGAAGAAAATCATAAAACTCTACTGCCCTATTTTTATCTGCGACAACATACGCATGAAAGATTAACACTACGCACATGTTGAGAACTCATAAATTAGTTGACAATTGATAGTGCTATACTATTTCCGAAAATGCTATGAGCATTACTGGTTTGATTTCTCATCGTCAACTTTTTAAATAGTAGGTAGCAGATCATACATTTCTGAAAATTGCATTAAAAGTAGGTGTGATTAAGGTTGCCATAATGGACTGTTAATTGACCTAAATAAGGACTGTGATAATTACTCAAATTTTAATATTGCGGTTATAATAATTGGAGCCACAACTTAAAAACCTTCCTTGCTATATGTCAATTTTATAATGAAAAAAATTGCATCTTGTGACTGAAATTAGCAAGATTGAAACATGAAACTGCAGCTAATTACCTTCACAGTTACTTGGGCTAATGCGAGTGAGAGGATACCGATCACGCAAAGACAACCTGTCACGGTACTTCTCTAGAAATGAAGAGAAGTTCATTGTCTTCTGACAAATCATCATGGGAACATCTTGTAGCTTTGAAGGTGAAGATGAACACATGTTTACCTCATTCGTTGTCGAAGTAATTTCATGAGCAACCCTTTTGCCATGAAGTCTGTATCTTTCCCTGCACCTTCTCGCCATAATTACATGCCAATGATTCTTCACAGCATTATCAGTTCTACCAGGGAAAAGTCTTGCTATCACAGCCCATCTATTGCCATGAATTCTGTGAGCAGCTAGAAGCCTCTCTTCTTCCTCTTTGGTGAATGGGCTCCGATTGATTCTTGGATCCAGCTGGTTAAACCACCTCAACCTGCAGCTCTTCCCTGTTGTGATGATCAATGATAACTTCGTTAATATGGCAGAGCTTTAGTCACAGTCACAATTAGGTATTATCATTGTCAATATGCCCTTTTTTTTGTACCTGTTTTCATTTAAATCATCATTTTTGGTTCATATTATCAATCTTGTGAAGTGAAATCTAACCCTACAAATTTCCACAACAACAGAGATAATAATAATAATATGTAATACTCATGCATGACCACGAAGTTGATGCATTTATCGGTTGATAACAAAACCACCTGATCTTCCTCCAAGCTTTTCGGCTAAAGCGTTCCAGTTGTGAGGACCATAGCGTTCCACCAACTCCCTTAGCTTCTCGTCTTCAGTTGGTCTCCAATGGCCCCTGGTACACATTTGATCTCTTGGCAAAAATTGGGAATTCAGCATCAACCCGGTACAGTAAGGTGAAAAACCCTAGCTAGTACACTTCAACCTGCTAGCTAGCTAGCTAGCTATAGCTTCATGTATTTCTTCTCTTCTTATTCTTCTTCTGTATATACCTAAAGAAAAAAAATGAGATCAAGCAAGAAAGAAAAAGAACTGGATCAAGTGGCTAGACAGATGGGTTGACGATGGTCACAAATAACAAGGAAAGTGGGTGGCGGGAAGCAAAGCAAAAACAAGAACTGTAGGTTGAGCAATTAAGCAGATTGATCCCAAAAACAACAAACATCTATATCTATTTGTAGCATATAGAAGAGAAGAGATTGAAGTTATAATCAAGTGGTGGTTTCCGTTAGAGAGTTGGGGGGACTTTGGGGAGGGTTCGGACAAACCTATACCAGCAGATTGACGCAAACGTCTTGGCTAACAAGCCCTTTCATAAGTAATCCCTTTTCTCACTTATATATATATATACATCTTTCTCTCTGTGTAATTCTATGCCCTACTTGAAGATGGAGCGTGTCAGAGATAGATAGATAGGTAGAGAGGAGACAAAGAGAGCAAAAGGGTTGCTTGGTGGGGTGAATTTGGTTCTCCTTTCAACGTCTTTCCAAGTTTCTAACCTACGACGTCTACTACAAACCAACCTTAGTTGCCCATTTTTATAATGTTTAATTCATTGCATAATTAAATCTACTATACATCATTCCCTTTTTGTAGACTACCAACAATCAATACATAACAACTTTTTTTTTTCTTTCCTTGTAATCCATCAATATTTTATGCTGCTTTATAATACTATGTGTTTTGCATAGTAAATATGGAAATCGTTGATCATTGTGGGGTGTAGGAATTAGTTCATCTTTCAAAGTTGATGTTATACTTATACCACATGTGTACATACGAATTGCTTATCTATTATAAGTAAGTAAATATATTTGGAGATGGAAGGGTTTGGTGAACTTGTTATTAGACTTTTAGGCCAGTATTTCTGTGTTCCATGTTGTAGTTTTTAGGTTTTGGTGATTAACTTTCAGAACTAATTAACAATAATATTAACTTCAAACTTCCGAACTGCATGATTAGACTCCTCTCCATTTGTTGAACTGTTTCAGTCAAAACATGTAGGTCTTCTCCTAATCTATCATCTTCATTTTTTTAAAAATTATTAATAGCAATTGTTATTAAAATTAAGACATTGGTAATCCAATATTGTGCCGATCCATTGAGGAAACACATGTATGCGAAGATATAAAGCTACGTATCAAAATCTTTAACGTTAAACTTTGTGACGTAATATACATTAAATAATTCTTTTTTTTCTTTTAAATCTTTTCGATATAACAAAAGATTCATTAAAAATTGATAATAAATTAATATAGTTGTGCATTTATGTATATTATTTACAACTTGTATTTTAAATCTATACTATAACTAGACTGTAGAGTCAATTTACCTATATTGCATGGTCTAGTATACATTTAATTTGTATTTATTGATGAGCAAATTATTATTAGTCTTAATAATACAATATAAGAGAATTATTGACAATTTGCAATGCTTTTTGTGGAAGTGACAAGATAAGATCATTACGTAATACGAGAGATTGTAAAAAATAAATGAAGAGAAAAATATTTGGAACTTAATATTAAAACTTCAATATTGGTTATTTATTCGATTTTAGACTAATAGAAAAGCTTAATTTTTTTTGTAAATCTCTTATATTTATTAAGACATTTAATTAATTTTTATAAACATTGTTAAAATTTAATGAAAGAAGATTCAACAAACATTATCTTATAAATTATATAAATTATATATGTATATTCACACATATACTAAACTTTAAACGAGTCTTATTTGACATGTGGCCTAGCTAAGATGTTTTCAACAGGAGAAATTACTTTGTATTGAAGGGAGGCACTGCCATCATCCATCTCCCACCTTCCCTACCATACGTCCTTCAAGGAAAACTACCGCTCAAAGGATTTGTAACTGTCACTGCTAACTGACAAGTGTTTTCTTCAAGTACATTTTCATTTACAATATATATATAATTATATATGCACTAACATTCTTGTCATCAACCTTTGTAATACTTGATTTTACTGAGGGATTACATCAATGAGCAAGGTTTTACTATAGTTTAGAAAAATTTTACGGTGTTGAAGTTTTTGATTTCTTGTTTTTATTTTTAAATTTAATAAACATGTATTTATTTAAATTTCTAATTTTTGGTTCTTTTAATTTTTATAATTTATAAAGAATTATAAAAATTAATTTTTATTTTCTATTTTTTCTGAGTTGCCATCAACTCTATATATTTTATTTAACATTAATTAATTATTATTGTTACAATTTCATTATGTAATTAATTTTCATTTGTATAGTTCTTTTAAATTGTGTATTAAAAAATTAAAATATTTTCAAAGTAGAAATTATTTAATAAATATATCTTAAAATTAAAAATATATTAAAATACATAAATCTCAATTGAAATTGATTTTAACAATTAAAATATGTATTTATTATTAATAAAGTGCAGTGAAACTTCTATTAATATATTGTATAAGAGACAAAAATAAAAAAATTTAATTAATTTATTTATAAAATAAATTATTTCTAATATTATTAATATTTAATTATGATCATTAATAAAAGTACAGTTACATTAACAATAATATCGAACAAATTTTTATTTTTGTTTTAAAATAAAAATTAAAACCTAAAATCGAAAATAAATCTGCCTTATTTTATATCTTCTTACTGTACAATTCCTACTGAGAATAATCTGTCATTTTGGGGTATTTGGGAACTTATTACCAAGTCTTACAAACAAAAGGAGTAGGGAAATATCATGAGCCACAATGCTAGCTTGTTGGCATTATGGAGGGTACTTAACCAGGAAGTTATAATTATAGTTAATACAATATATAAATTTGATTATTGCTAGTTGAAGTACTAAAAGGACTCACCATTATCAATAATAGAAATAGATAGATCATTAGGAATTCCGTTGTTTAACATGCTTAAAACTTAATATAGTTATTCAGCTTATCTTGGAATGGAGAACAAGATTAAATGTTTCTTTGGGAGAGAGAGAGTTAGGTAGTGTAAGGCTTTTTGTCTATTCTTCCTATGGCTGTAGTCTGTTTGACATTCTTGGACCAAAAAGGTGAATCGCCCACACCAAGTGCCCCCACACTCTAACCCGACAGAATAGTGAGGGGGTAAATCACGGTCTAATCTTAACCAACTTCTCAACAAGGCGATCCTAACACTCATTACCGAGATTCAAACTTAGGACCTTGGACCAATTTACCTTGTCAATGACCGATTGAGCTACCCGCGTGGTTACTGTTTGACATTCTGTTTTGTCGTCTGGTTGTTTAATTTGCGCATAACCACTTTGTTTGTCCTTCCCTCTTTTGGTGATTTTGGAGATGATGGCGTGTATCTTCAAATTTTAAACATCCACGCCATCGTGATTATGTAATGTAATTTGAGGATGACGAACGTTGACGATCCGAATTAAGCTGCCACGCATATAAATACAAGTATATTTAGACCGTTAACCTGTTTTACCTACCCTAGCTAGCCATCAAAAGCTCTCTTGCTAATTTCCAAGAGTTAGTTTTGCTTCTAGAATGAGAAAACTTCATATTTCATTTTTGTTTGTTTCTGTCTTCTTCTCCTCTTATATTGAACTAAAAGTTTCCAATTGTTTTGGCTTCCACGTTATTATCAACTAACCAGATTGACCGTGAAACTATATATAAAATCTCTGCCTCTTCCAGCACTATTTCAAATGGCACATATGACCTATATAGTTGTTTGATGAGAAATGACAACCCTAAACTTTCTACATGAAGAAAGTCACTGATTGTGATTGCTCGCCTCGCAAGCAAAGAATTTGAGGACTCAAAGTTATTACATCAAATGTGGACTCTGTTTGATGTACAAACATTGAATAGCTAGCTTAAAATTAGCCAGAAATTGTTGCATGCATATTTCTTGCACTAATGTGAAGGATACACATATATAGACACCAGTTGTACTCTTTTGGCATCATAATCACGTTGGAGATAAGGAATTTCAATATTGGCCTATCCTTTTAAAATTCAACCTCACGTTAAAGCTATGTATGAAACGAGTAAAAGGTATTACTACTTGATTAAACTGTAGCTTATCCCAAGGGGAAAATAACTTTTCTTCCTGTCCTGCGAGTTGGTCACCAAAACTCAAGCTCCGTGACAACACTTACTGCCTTTTGTTCACTTCTATTTTGTTCAAATAGTATTCCTGTTATGGTATTCTTGTTAAGGTTGACGGTTCTAAGTAGATTGACTTGCGTTCTGGGACCGCAGAATGTTATCACGAACATATGATTGGTGGAAAGCCTAATTCACCTACCTTAAGCAACGGGTCAGCAATCTCATTACCTAAGATGTTGGTGTTATTTTCCATATAGACCATATTATCATCAAATTCCGTTGGATCCTCCTTATCACCTAATGACAACAAAAGGGTTACTGGGGCCACAAGTTACCTTACCCAATTCTTCAGAGCTATAACTCATTTCTCGGAGTTAATGGTGTCTTTCGTTTGTTTAGCTTCAACAGGATATGAAGTTTACACCTACCGTTTTCCACATTCCCAAACAAACAAATATACCCTTTTGTATTGTTTCCTCCTTTTAGCTGAGTGTATTTCATTATTTGGCCCTCCAGGGGTGTGGCTTGATAGTTGTGAGCGGGGTTTGACTTTGGTTAGGTCCCAGGTTCGATTCCATGCTAGCCCCTCTTGTAAGAGCCTGGAGCAGCCGGGGTTTTACTTGTAGATGGAAAACTAGTTGAGCTCTCAATGATGAGGTGCGCTCGCTTGACCCGCCTGTGGAGTGGTGCGCCAGTTAAATCCTCGAGAGGTGTGTCCGCTTGGCCCGTCTACAGGGTTTCCTCAAATCTAGGAAAAAAAAAGTATTTCATTATTTGATTCCATCCTTTCATTCCCTCGGTTTATATAATCGGCATCACCAGTTAAAGTTAACTATTAACATTTTAATTAGTAGGATACTACCTTTATAGTTATTTATTATAGTGATTTTTTTTTTATCAATATGGCATTTCATTGCGCCCATAAATAAACAGTCAAAGCAAATAGACATATAAACAGTCCCCAAAGGACACCCAACTTATCACCAAAAACCGAGTTTAAATCAAACGAGTTAAGATGAAGCAAGTATGATTACAAATATAATTGACTAGTAATGTTAAAATCAAAATATCAAGAATTTTTTTCAAAGTTAAAGTTTAGTTTGATGTGAAGAATGCCATTTTGAGTCTTTGAGTGCATCCCAATTTTTAAGTTCATTAGGTGCAACTACATAGAAGACAAATTAAACTATATCTCTGCACATGAGTGGCTTGTTAGAATCAGAAATGAAAATTACTTAAGCAAATGCTTTTGTGTACTGAACTTGTTGTAATACATCACCTTTTCTGATGGATAACTTGCCACCTTCTGATACTTTGTGTTGATCACCAAAGAATGTTGATGAAATTTCTCCTCCATAAACGTGTCTCAACAGTTATGGTCTAAGCTAATGTCATACATGTCTCAGTTTAACTACCTTCCTTAATGAGATATAAACTTTTCCCAAAACAATTTTAAAAGAGTTAAATCTACTCTGTATCTTAAGAAAATTTTTAAAAAATTATATGAATTTTATAATTTTTAGTTTTTTTAAATTTTTTAAGACTTAAGTTAACCAATCAAATATCAAAAATATAGTAACCTGATTCATTTCTTAAACTCAATCTAAATCAATTAAATTATATTCAAATTAATAATTTAAGATAATTATAATAAATTATTTTTAATTTAATTTAATTAATTTGGTTAGAATATAGAAGTTAAGAGAAGAGTTTTAATGAAAAATTAAGAAATTAAAAAATTTTCTTAAGAATTTTAAAGATCTTAAATTACATGGAAAATATTTGTATTTTATCCTTTAAAAATATGATAGTTTTTTAATTGTATAATAATTACAATGATTATTGTTATAATAATTAAGGTCCATTATTTTATAACTTATTATAATCAAATACAAATTATCTGTAATTTATGCATCATATCTCACAATTTACAATTTAAATCCTTATCAATAACATAAGACAAAATCCAATAAGCTTAATCATAAAAATTTTGAACTTTTTTAACTTTTTTGTCCAATTTTTAACTTTTTAGTTTAATTTATTATTGTTAAAAATTGATTAATTTATCAATTTTTATAAATTAAAATTTTTTTATAAATTAAAATAAATCAATTAAATTTTATTTAATAAATTTGTTTAACTAAATTTTAAATTCTTTCACAAACAAAAAAATATCTTTCAATTATATTTAAAGTTTTTATAATTTTCAAACCTATTTTTAAAATATTAATATAAGACGCAGTCTTGGACATCACGAAGCACCGTCGGCGGTCTGCTTGAGTAGTCCTTTGGTATCAGGAAGTAGAAAACCCCTCAAATAGTACTATGCGGCTCCCACAAAGCGTGTGGTCCAAGAAAAATTGAGCTCAGGCGTCAGGTCGTGAAGTAAGTGCAATGAACCATCTGGTTTGGTTGTAAGGTTCCTATTGGTAGTGTACTTCCAAGTCTAAAGAGA
Source organism: Erythroxylum haughtii (assembly GCA_025504935.2). NCBI lineage: Eukaryota > Viridiplantae > Streptophyta > Magnoliopsida > Malpighiales > Erythroxylaceae > Erythroxylum > Erythroxylum haughtii. The sequence continues at coordinate 839,421 of JANSVB020000094.1, forward strand.
GTGGAATATCTTAATTGTACTCAGAGCTTGATTGGCATAATATTGACTGATTGTATATAACTTAGTGTATCAGAAGAGCTTGGCAGGAGAAAGGCACAAGAAATGTTTGGAAACTAATCGAGTACAGAGCATCAAACACTCAGTAGGGTACAGGCACGTGATGAACTATTGGGTATCCAATTCAAGTTTAGTGTTGAAAATGTCGAGATTCACTCCATCGCATTCTCAACAAAAGCTGCACCGCCATTGGACAATCTAAAAGTCCATCCTTGGTATTCCAGGCAACAGCATGTTCAACTGTCAATGATACTAAAGGTTAGCCTACTAACACCTCCACTCCACTAGTCACCACAGCTAACCATAAACATGATTCAGAACTTTGACCAAATTTGTGAGGATTAACTTTTTGGCCTTCATGCTGCTATTCAACAAAATAATTATTATGTAGAGTTAGAACGAGTAAGATTGTCTTCCAATTTTCATCGTCCTTTGTACTGATGTGTCACCATGATAATAAAAGAATGATGATCTTTATGAAAGACTATCAAATTTGACAATATTCAATTTATGATGGAAAAACTCATTCCTATCCAATACATGATTTAACTAAAAGAATCTACCAAAACTAATTAAACTTGTAATCGTTATTGCCTGCTTAAGCCTGAAACGATCTACTAATACCATTAATGGGGCACTGACCTAGTAACCTGGAAAGAGGTAGTTTGATTGTACCTGTGATACCCAAGAATTAACATTTCACTTACCATTCTTATTAGGATATTACTCCCAAATTTATCAGTACTCACCATCCATGAATTCGGGGAGGAATTTATATTTGCAAATGAGGAAGCGTCAGGGACTGCATGGTGTTAGCAATTATACACTGCTAGATATGTAGGAATACAATAAAATCAAGAGAATAAAGTGGGCAATATATTAGGCCCTGAGGGAGATATGTGAGATTCGAACCTCTGAGCTGGCTGTTTATTACACTCCGTCAAGCAAACAGCATATTCAAGCAGGCGTTGGACCTCTTATTGCATGAACCCCAATGCAACCTTCGTCCACATTGGTGGCATAACAGGAATCCACATCTGCACCATCAGTAACAGTAATAAATATGAATGAGATCAGAGATCCAAATCTCCTATTAATCAATCATCTCGGCCAACAATTAATAAGAGAATGACAGATGCAGTATATCAAGAAAGGTTATAAATGGCAAACGTACTATGTGATAGATGCATCACATTGCAATTTGAGTAAATCGTAAGGTTACCACTTCTCTAAATAGTTAACATAAATCTTAACTTTTACTATATCAGCTATTACACAGTCTAATATATATGCACTCGTGCTACAATTAGAGCCTTGTGTGTGTTAATTCCCACAGCAGATCACTCTCACATCGATTCATGCAACACATATTGAGAAGCAAAGATACATACACGCATTTCACCGCTTTGCAACCTTCGAGACGCTCAATAGAGTGACCACATCTAGGACATCTCGTCCACTTATTCTGTTCTACGAGTTGCAGAACCCTAGTATCAATAATATCCCTACTTCTAAACACCATACTCTCGTCGCATCCAAAACCATCATGCCAAATACACTTGCATTCAAAACAAAACTCTCGCTTGCAACTGGGACACCTAACTTTCTTCACCTTCTTCTTACACTCGTTCAACACCAAAGCCGAGCAATCTGAATGTGGGCAATAGCAACGTTTTTGGTCTAAGACCCAAGAATGTAATAGACGATCACACCATGAATTGAACAAGGATGTTGAGATTATAGGCCTGCATGACAGAGGGTCTAATAGATGCTTGCAGTTGAGTCCAGGGCAGCGAATGGTGACAGCAACTTCACTGCCTGGAGATCCTTCGATGTTTACTTTAATGAGTATACCTATGCAGTCAATACAAAAAGAATGCATACAACGGCCACCATTCTTGAACTTCTTGTTTGAGGGCACACTTTCAAAGCATATTTCGCAGCTGAAGTTCGATACTTTTTCTTGTTGCCGTCTTGAGGTTTGGGGTTTAAGGAATATGTTCCCCATTGTACTTAGGGTTTTCTCCTTGCAAACGTAAATGATATAATAATGATTCTTGTGTTATTATAGGACGTAGATATTCATGGACGTAATTTGAGTAGGATACGATAACTTTTAATTAACCTTACGTAAATATCAAATTTCTTATCTTGTTCCAACTTCCAACTCTGTTCGTCTCCCTATCTATAAGAGTTTTTTATGAACTAAACTAGCTTTTACCATAAAATATTTCCTTAAAAATATATATTAAAAATAAATTCTGGATATAGAAAATTATGGTCAGAATAAATCCTCCAATGGGTTGGAGGTACAATCAACCCCAAGGAAGAAGGAGGAAATTGCAAGGCTTTACGTTGCAATTATGGAGATGCACAATTTCCGAGAATGCAGATGTAATTATAGAAGAATAGTTGGTTACGTTCGTGAAAGAAAGTTCTCTCCTCCTAATTAGCCCTATTAGTAGGAATTCGCTCTTCTTCTTTGTCGACTACATCATGTTGTGGACCTTACCCATTGCTAGTAAATCACCATTGCAGGTTTTGCTTAGAAAATCTTGATTTCTGCGTGGTAAGTACTATAGGATGTTTTGTAATGGTTACTTTGAAGCTTGAACACATATGTAGACCCACCACATGTTGTTACTGGTTGCTTACAAAATAAAGCTGCTAGTTTTTAATTTCTTCAGTCTCTCGTGTTATTTTCAATTTGTGAACAATTGACATGTTTTGTAGTCAATACCAATCAGGTTTTTCTGTTTTAACGACTTTTTTGTACTGATCCTCAAAAAGAAGAGACCAAAGAAAAAGGAAGTTTTAAAAAAGCAAAAAAGATAGATCCCTTTGGAAATGTATTGTTTTTGGGTGCAGACAATTTGTTGATTGGATATCGTTAAAAAAATGTAATCGGCATTTTAAAGACCTTGATCTGTTTGTTCTACAAACAAAGATTCTGAGCTTAACAATGGCATCATTCAGCTAGTAAAACAATTGGGACAATTCAAATAAGTGAACCACTGAATCTTTCTATAAGTCAACAAAAATCCTTTTAATGGTCCTTCAGTTATTCTATTAATTATCTGATGGGATCTAAACGAGAATAGTAAAATCGACAAAGAAAGGTGATAATATTAAGAGACTATGTTAGAGTCAGCTTGAGGTGACAAAATTATGTATATTGATTTACTAATTGTAATTAATTAAGTTTCTTATTATATTCAAATATTCTATTAATAATGAGATTAGAGAGTATCCTATTAATTACGGGATTAGATTTTGTATTAGAATATCATTAGTTTCTATTTATAGGTACTCAAATTTTGTATATAAATTATACTCTGTAGACAATTGATATGGCAAAAAATGCAATTTATATTCAAATTATGAGTTTGTATAGAGCCAAGTGAGGCTACTTAGATCAAGTTGATTTTAATCTTCATTCCTGAGAAGATATCTCTGCTTTTTCTCTTTTGGTTTAGCTTTCATTAGTGCATCCTATTTCCTTTCTTCCATTTTGGCTTTCATTGCTATCTCCTCCATGTTATATCTCTTTCATCTTAACTTTCATTGTTAAAAACTATGTTCCAAAATAAAGTATTTCTTCCAACTTTTATTTTTAGAATTGTCTACCGATTAGTTTCCTGGTAAAGCGAAGAAAATGCCAAAAGTTGAAGAAACAAGCAATATCATTATTGCATAGTCAAAAGAGACCACTTGATTCCAAGAGTTAAGGGAATAACAAAATATCCAGGCAACATATAGCTTGGTTGGAAAGAACTATCTCAAATGGTCCCAACTTTGTAATAAACCTTACCACACTTGTGAAAAATGTTAGAAGCTTCATGGGAAGTCTTCCGGTCATGAATGAGGCTAGAAAGGAGATCAGACATATGGTAATAGACAAGTTCATGTAGTCACAGCATAGCAACGGGAATCAACATCACAAGAGCGAAGTAATATTAACCAAAAAGAGATTGAGAGTGATATGAATTTAACGAGATTTTCAGAACTTGAGAAGCAAGCTTTAGATGTGTTGGTTGAATTTCTGTAGGACTAGTTCAATAAGAATTGTTAGGTAACTAGAATTATGTTTATGCTTTTATGCTTGTTATCTGATTCTCTCGTTTTTACGGCTAAGTGGGTCACAGTAGATAGGATTTGATCATTATCTTTCACTGTAAGTTAATATAAATATTTATCTTGGAATTGAATAAAGGACACACAAAATATTATCTTCCTCTGTTGAATCTCTAACTTTGCTATATTTCTTTCCTTATGAAGAAAATCCACCACTAGTGCCTTAATCAGTCTCCGAGCAAAATTATTCACATCAGTTAGTATTAGAGTAGGTCTCCAAATGGAAACAAGAAGTAAAACAAATGCCGAATTCAAACCGAGATGTCAGATACTATAGCCCGCCACGACGAAAGCATCAACCAAATGACTGTTATGATGCGAACACTCATGATCGAGGTCCAGTCCATCAAAGGTGCAATATCAACACCTCGAACACCTACCAAGGAGGGATCTTCTGCTTACAGTTCATCCACCAACATGGGGCCGGTTTCTATAAACCCACTATGAAACTCTCCTTTCCCAAATTTGAAGGACAAGATCCACAAGGTTGGATATATAACGCAGATCAATACTTTGAATACTAGAAGGTTCCAAAGGATCAACAAGTTCATCTAGCTTCCTTCCACCTAGAAGGAATAGCTCTCCAATAACATAGAAGGTATACCGCACCGAGAGGTCCTATTATTGAAACAGTTCGGGCCTACCGAGTACGAGAATCCATCTGAAGCTCTCACACATTTGAAACAAAGCACAACCATAGGTGCTTATCAGGAATAGTTTGAATGAGTTTCTCATCAAGTGGAAGGGTTGCTCGATTCGTATTTGCTGGTTTGCTTCATAGCTAGTCTTAAGGATGAAGTACGCCTGGATGTTAAGCTTCTGAAAACAATCACGCTTACCGATGCTATCAATTCGGCTTGCCTCGTGGAAGAAAGGAACATGCTGCTTCAAACAATGTACAACATGCCCCGAGGACTACCCAACATTAAGCCACCACCATCACCAACAAAAGCTGGCCTATTCGGCTCTGCACCCAACAACAAAGCTTGGGTTTCCAATTTTCTGAAAATTCCCCCAGGAAGCAAAAGAAAGGCGAGATAAGGGTTTATGTTATTATTGTGACGACAAGTTCTCTCTGAGACATCGTTGTGTACGTCCACAATTATCCATGATTGAAGACGTAAGTGACATCCATAAAGCTATAAAGGAAGCCGAACAGGAGAGTATGAAAAAACTTCGAAGTGGAGCACGACATACTAGAAATCTCATTACATGCCATAATCGATATAAAACACCATCAAACTCTGCGGCTCCTGGGCAAGATGAAAAACAAGGACATACTGGTCTTGATTGATGGAGGTAGCTCTCATAATTTCATCGAGCAAAGAACAACCTATAAGTTCGGATTGATCGTGGAGATGGACCAGCAGTTTAGAGTCACCGTTGCCAACCAACAGATGATGGAATGTATAAGAATGTATCGAGGTACTAAATTAAATATACAGGATAGTTTAATTGAAGTTGATTACTTTGTTCTCCCTAATGCTGTGTATCCATTTATTTTGGAAGTCCAGTGGTTGTCAACTTCGGGCCCAATAACCACTGATTATAAAGAACTTACTATGTCCTTTAATTTAAATGGGACATCTTATACTCTGAATGGGCTTCAGAAGAATTATATGGAGGCTTTGACTGAAAAGGAATCCCATTGCCTAGCAAATGCTCCTGTGGGGTCTACATATTTTATCCAACTAATTTCTATCGAAATCAATTGCACAAATCCCTCAACAGATCAAGTCGGTCTCCACAGAATCTTACACGAGTTCCATCATGTCTTCAAGGCTCCAATGACATTACCCCCAATCCGAGAGCACGACCATAAAATTCCCCTCCTCCCAAACATGCAACTAGTCAGTGTGCACTCGTACAAGTACCCTCATTACTAAAAAATGAAATTGAGAGGCAAGTACAAGAACTCCTAGCATGTAGCTTAACCCATCCCAGTACCAGTCCTTTTTCTTCTCCGGTCCTATTACTCAAGAAAGCTAGTGGGGAGTGGAGGTTTTGCATAGATTATCGCGCCCTTAACGGCTTGACCATCAAAGATAAATTTCCAATTCCGATGATCGACGAACTGATGGATGAGTTGTTTGAAGCTCATTATTTTTCAAAAATGGATCTACGACATAGGTATCACCAAATACGAGTGCACAAAGATGACATTCCGAAGACTACTTTCTGTACTCATGAAGGACATTATAAGTTCGTAGTCATGCCCTTTAGATTCACAAATGCACCGTCTACCTTCCAAAGTCTCATGAATGAGATTTTTCGACCATATTTGCAAAAATTCGTCTTAGTCTTCTTTGACAACATTCTAATTTTTTCCCAAATCTTGGGAGGATCACCTGTAACATGTCCAAACTGTGCTAGCGGTATTAGATCAACATTAGCTGTTTGCAAAAAGAGCAAAGAATATTTTCAACGTACAGCAGATTGAGTATTTGGATCATGTAATTTTAGCCAATAACGTGGGACTTGATCTAGAGAAAATTTGGGTTATCCAGGACTAGCCCACTCCTACCACCACACGCCAAGTCCAGGGATTCCTAGGACTCACTGGATATTACCGTAAATTTGTACAAAATTTTGGGATCATAGCCGCCCCTTTAAATAAATTATTAGGGAATGATAGTTTTTGTGGACGCTAGAAGCTGTTGAATCCTTCCTTTAGCTTAAAGAGACTTTGACACATGCTCCAGTACTTTAGCTTCCCGATTTCTCTCAACCATTCGAGATTGAGAGTAACACCAATGAAGATGAAATTGGTGCGGTTCTAATACAAAGTCAACATCCAATTGCTTACTTCAGTAAGGCTTTGAAAGGAGCAGCACTAAAATTATCTACCTACTAGAGGAGATGTTGTCCATAGTCAAATCAATTCGAAAATGACAACCATATTTATTGGGGAGTTATGGGGAGTTCTTTTATCATCAGGACAGATCAACGAAGTCTCAAATATCTTATGAAACAACAAGTTACTACCGCATCATAGGCTCGTTGGCTTCCTAAGTTGATGGGGGTATGAATAGAAGATCGAGAACAAAAAAGAGACCGAGAATCAGGCGGCGGACTCATTATCCTAAAAGGTGGATGTCATGTTCATTGCAGTCTCACATCCATAGGCCGATTGCTGGTGACAACTACAACGAGAGTGTGAACAGGATGCATTCTACACCATTTTGGGAACTAACCTACTGGCTCTACAAAAGGATGGGGTATGATTCTTGAACAAGAAGGTAATTCTTAATCCCTCTTCTCCCATTATTCCTCTCATATTGGCCGAGCTTCATGAAACTCCAACAGACGGCTATTTTGGATTTGCAAAAACTCTATTTAGGGTGCGGGCAGATTTTTCTTGGTTGGGAACGCACCGTAGTGTTCAGGACTACATCAAGCGATGCGATGTTTATCAACGTTGCAAAACAAATCACATGGCCCCCACCGGGTTACTGCAACAACTTCCTATTCTGGATCGTATATGGAGTGATATCTCTATGGATTTTATAGAGGGCTTGCCCAATTCTGTGGGTAGCCAGGTTATTACGGTTGTCGTAGACTGATTATTCAAGTATGTACATTTTATTCCGTTGATGCATCCGTTTACTTCAATGGTGGTGGCAACGACATTTGTTGCTAATGATGTAAGATTGCATGGCATCCTAACTAGTATTGTAAGTGATCGTGATCCCATTTTCATGAGTAATTTCTGGAAAGTTTTGTTCAAATTATAGAAAACTTGTCTTAATATAAGCTCCAGTTATCATCCACAAACAGACGGGCAAACGGAGGTAGTCAATCGGGTCTTAGAGCAATATTTGAGATGCTTGACCTCGGACCAGCCAAAGAAGTGGCGTGAATGGCTTCTTTGGGTATAGTACAATTATAATACCTCCTATCATTTTGCAACCCGAGTCACTCCATTTGATGTTGTTTATGGTATACCACCTCCTAATTTATTGAGGTATGCTCCTGGCCCCTTTAGAGTGGCTGTGGTGGATAGCCAAATTGCGGGATAGGGACACTATTCTCAAAGACCTCAAGAATGCCCTCAAACAAACCTAGAATCGTATGAATACTATGGCTAACCAACATAGGTGTGATCTGGAATTTGAGATAGGGGATTTGGTTTATCTCCGATTGTAGCCTATAGACAAAATTCTATTACTTTTCGGCCCTCTTTCAAATTGTCCCCAAGGTTCTATGGCCCATATAAAGTCATTGAGAAAGTAGGGAAGGTGACCTATCATTTGGAGTTGTCGTTGGGTTCCCGCATACACGATGTTTTCCATGTGAGTCAGTTGAAGAAAAGTTTGGGTACAGTTCCAGTAACGTCAACTACTTTACCACTTATTTCAGATAACTATATCGTGTTTCCACAACCCGAATGTGTGTTACAGGAATGGACAATTCAGAAGGGACAATACCGGCCTAAGCAATAGGTTTTGATCAAGTGGCAAGGTGCCCCAAAAGAAGATGCCACGTGGGAAGATGATCGACGAATTGCTCGAAGTTATCCTTCTTTTTTCCCTTGAGTACAAGGGAATTAAAGAGGGAAAATTGATATGAATTTAATGAGATTTTCAGAAAGAGAGAAGCAGACTTTGGATGTGTTGGTTGAATTTCTGTAGTACTAGGTCAATAAGAGTTGTTAGGTAGCTAGAATTCTGTTGCTACTTCTATGCTTGTTATCTGATTCTCCTGTTTTGTGGCTAAGTGGGTCACAGTAGATAGGATTTGATCATTATCTTTCATTGTAAGTTACTATAAATATTTATCTTGGAATTGAATAAAGGACACGCAAAATATTATCTTCCTTTGATGAATCTCTCTCTAGCTCTATTAAATTTCTTTCCTTACGAAGAAAATCTACAACTAGTGCCTTAATCAGTCTCCGAGCAAAATTATTCACATCAGAGAGAGAGAGAGAGAGATCTCATAAATAGTTATGAAAAGCCTTTAAGTAGCTATTCTTTTGAGTATTTAGGTAAGTTTCCATTTTCCTTTGGATTAAATGTCTCATATATAAGCTTTACCAACTCTTAGGTTATAGACTCAGGAGTTATAAACCATAAGTCCCATTTAATAAATGTTTGCCAACCTACACTTTATGTCCAAGTAGTAGAAAAATAGTCACATTCAGATGGATTTTTAACAACCATAGCGAGTGTATAGAGGATGTCAAAATAAATCCATCAATAACTTTAACAAATGTTCTTCATGTTCCTAAACTATTAACCAACCTTATTTCTATATAAAAACTCACCCAAATTTTATGTTTTAACGTGATTTTTTACTGTAGTTATTTTTTTATGTCAAGAGAAAGATTCAGAGAGGACGATTGGACTTATTAGAGATTGGGATAACCTCTACTAGAGATCGGGATGACCTCTACTATCTTGAAGTACGAAGTCAGTTGAACAAAACCAAAGGTAGAGTATTTCATTCTTTCATATCAAATTTTGTTGCTTTTGATAAAGAAAAAATTTTCCAATTAATAATCGAAGGGGCTCTATTCCATTCTATCTTATTCATAGTGATATTTAGGATCCATATACTATTTCTAGCATTTCTGGGGTAAGATGGTTCATCTATTTCATTGATGATTGCACTCGTATTACCTGAATTTTTCCACTCAAACATAAAATTGATGATAGTAACGTACTCCTAAATTTTTATTTCATGTCCAAAAATTAATTTTGGATTAATATTAAAAGGTTTAGTACATATAATGCAAGTGATTATTTCAATCAAGTTTTTATCACGTACTTTCAGAAGGAAGGAATAGTTAATGAATAATATTGTGTGTATAGTATGGAAGAAAAATGATTATCTCATTAAAAAAACAAGAGTCCTATTATTTCAAAAGAATAAAACAATTCTTATAACTACTCACCTCATAGACATATTGCCTTCTAGAGTCTTAGGTCTCAAAAGTTCTATGGACATCCTTTTAACATTATACCTTAATCTAAACACTACCAACAATCTTGTTCCTTGAACTTTTAGATGTGTATCATTTGCTCATGTTCGTGATAGAGAAAAATTAGATCATAGGGCTCTAAATATATCTTTTTGGGCTATTCTTTAACTCAAAAAGGGTATAAGTGTTACCACCCTCAGTCAAAGCATCTTTATGTCTCAATGAATGTCACATTTAATGAAAAAGATTCATATTTCAACAATCCTTATCTTTAGGAAGAGAATTCAATTAGGGAAGATAAGGAAGGTTTTATTATTGATTTAATTCTTTTGTCCAATTCTACAGCACCAATTGCACCTTCTTATTCATCATATCTAAACCATAGCCGGAACAACCATCTAACCACATTCCTGAACATCCCATCCATTCCTAAAGGCAAGGTGTTCACAAGAAAGAAGATGGTTGTTCTTAAACCTACACAGGACCAAGAGCTTAACATGTATTCTTCACATGAGATAACAAGTTCTAATCCTACATTACACAATGAAACTAAAGTTTATAAGGATAATGATCAGCAAGACCTTCCTATTTCCATTATGAAAAGGAATTAGGAGTGTACAAAATAATTGTTATACCCTCTTGTACATTTCTTATCATTTAAATATTTTCACTATCTCGCAAAGCCTTTCTTGTGAGCCTAAATGCCATTACCATCCCTACCATCGTATATAAGGCTTTATATAATGAAAAATGGAAACAAGCTATGAATGTAAAGATGGAGGCATTGGATAAAAATAACACCTATGAATTAGTAAAGTTACCTATAGGAAAGAAACCAGTGAGTTATAAGTGGGTATATAAGAGATAGATGGATTAATTAAGAGATATAAGGCAAGACTAGTAGCAAAAGGCGATACTCAAACTTATGGAATTGATTATTTAGAGACTTTTATTCTAATTGCAAAGATGAATATGATTAAGAGTATTATTGTCATTAGTAACTAATGATAGGGGATAATGATATAGAGAAATAGTTCTTGAGTCAATGATTAGCTAAAGAATTTGAGATTAAGGTGTTGGGAAGGTTGGAGTATTTCCTTATAATTAAAGTTGCACATTCTAAACAAGGAATTTTTATCTTGCAACAAATATATGTTACAAATCTCAAGGTAACAAGCAAGACACCATGCAAACTTGCTAGCACTACTATTTATCCAAATCTTAAGCTTAGAAAAGCATAGGAGGATGTTGTAGTAGATAGAGAGATGTATCAGTGCCTAGCAGGAAGACTAATTTATCTACTCACAAATGAATGGATATAAGATATATATAGTAATTGTAATTAGTTAGTTTATGCATAGTATAAAGGAAATTCATTTGCAGGTAGCTCAAAGAGTACTTTAAAAGGAACCCCAGGGAAGGGTATCTTATTTAAAAGAAATGGAAATTTGGTTCTTAAGATATACACTGATGCTGATTATACTGAATCTGCTGTTGATAAAAATCAACTTTAGGATCTTGCATCTTTTCTTGGCTGGGATATTGTGACCTAGAGAAGAAAAAGACATGGTTAGTGGCTCAATCAAGGGCAAAGATTGAGTTTCAGGAATGGCTCAAGGTATATGTGAAGTACTATGGTTGAAGATTATTCTTGAAGATTTGAAGATTAAGTGAGATGGCCCTATGAGACAATACTATAACAAAGAATCTGCAATCAACTTAGCTCACAACCTAGTTCAACATAATCAAATGAAGAAAATTGATATCAATAGGTATTTTATCACGGAAAAGTTAGAGAATATATTAATTTATACACCTTATGTGTCGACTTATGGTTAATCGGTTGACATTCTCACTAAAGGCTTAAGCAGTTCAATTTTTTATACTATTATATCTAAGCCAGGAATGGGGAATAATATTCATCAACTTGACAAGAAGTATGGCAAAATCATGTATATTGATTGGTTAATTATATTTGATTAAGTTTACAAGATTCCATAAATCATGGAATTAGAGAGTATCTCATAAATTATGAGATTATATTTTTGTATTAGAACCATTAATTTCCATTTATAGGTACTATAGTTTTATGTATAAGCTATACCTACTGTAAACATTGTATATGTGTAAAAAATGCAGTTCCTATTCAAATTCTGAGACTTTTTACCGTTACTTACTATTTTTCTTGTTTGTACTCTAATGAGTGCAACTATTATCATCAATAAAAAAATCATGTTAGATTAATCTTTACACCATCATTTACCATTTTCTTACTTATACTATTTTTATAAGTTACTTTTTTTTTTGAAGAATTAGTTTTCATAACTTTGCTCTTCTTTGTTAATGTTTGTACAAACATTGTCTTTTGGTTACATCCTTTACATCCTTGTAAGATCATCAAACTTCATTCTTTTTTCTGCAATTTAGGCACTTTTCACTTAGGTTTAGCTATATATATATAAACGCATCTAACACTTAAAGTATGATAACAAAATATAATAATAATATAAAAAAGGAAATGAGACTTGAATAAATATAATAGACAAAATAACTAAACGACTTGATTAATTTGAGTTCTTTAATTTACCAACTTAAACTCTAATGCTATAGTTGAATTTACTAACTTAAACTCTAATGTTATAATCGAAGTGTCCAAA
>JANSVB020000094.1:858726-874855 GCA_025504935.2 Erythroxylum haughtii
GATGGAGTATTGAATTGTTAATCTTTATACATATGATATGTTAGATATGATAACATTTCATAAAAGGATGATACTTGTATTTTATTATGTTACCAATGATTTTATATGATATTTCATATGTATATGAAATACTGATTTTAAAATTTTGAAAAGTTAAAATCGTTTAAGTCTAAGTAAAAATTATGCATTAAGAATGTTGAAGTACTTTGATGAGATTGATGTGGTAACATTTATTTATTTTTATTATCTATAGGGAATGAGATTCTATAATGAATACCTCCACAACTAAATTTTATAATAGTATAGATTTGTATAAGGAGGAATACACAATATGAGATATTGTATAATGTAATATTATTTCTTCTATAGTTATACCTAGTATAATAACTTACCTTCAGTAATTTCAACTAAACCAATTAGCAAGATTTCATATTAGATATGAAATCTTAAAACTTTGAAAATGCTAAAGTTAATGATTTAAGGATGTGATGCTTAGTTGAAGCACATATTATCCACTAAGTTTTGAACTAGACTTGATAATAAAAATGTTATGAGATAACTAAAAGGTTGGATATAATCTTACATATCCCATTGAACAAAATGTTGTTTCTATAAACACTTATACGAGAATGGTTTTTATGATAAGTTGTGGGAGTAAGATGAGATTTAAAAAGTTCAAATCTCATGACAATATATCCAATTGGAACTAGTGCCTTTGTTAATATATTTGATATATAGTTGAAAGGCTACGAGATGATGAAAGATTCATTATCATGATAAATCCAAAGAGAATATTTGAGACATAATTGTGAATTTATCATGTCTACAAGGTCATTGTGAGTATAGTTATCCTCTTTAATAAGAGGATGTAGAGACATATTGATTATAGTGAACAAAAATTCATGTTTTCAATTTTTGAAAATATAATTGTTTAAGAATAATTCATGTTTGATATGAGAAGGTAACAACTTAAATTTGAGAATTGGATATATAAAGATAGAAAAAAGTTTTTACCTATTCTACTAATGTACTAAACGTGTTTGGTATTTGAGATATTTGAAACTTATGAGTTATTAAAGATATTAATTATTCCATGTATGAGTTGATAGTTGAGTTCAAGTTTATAAAGATATTAACTTTAAAGTAAAATCCTCATTAAGGTATATTTTAGTTAGAATATTATTATTTTAATATTAGAAAGGTTCCAATGTAGCATTAATTGCTAATAAAGCCAAAATACATTTATCGTTTAGTGGAAATGATTATTTTGGTCATAAGTTCTTTAATAAACTTAGTATAGTTCCTTGAATTGTTCAAACAGTGCTATAAAACATTTGAACCTTTAGATATGTAAAAGGAGCTAAGGTCTTATCAAACATTCAATGATGTTTTTAAGCAATTTTTCTTAATTATAAAGATAATTGAGATGAAAATTGTAATATTTAGCAAGTACTCACTATAGAGAATGTAGGGTCCGTGAACTCTGGTCACGCGACCACTACAGTAAAGCCCGGCCTCTCAGTGCCTTTAGGCAGTCCTTTTCAGTACAGAAAACTCACTCAGTCAGCCAGTTGAAAAATTTTCCGGTCCGGGCAAGTAACCCGAAAAATTCCAGAAAAATTTCCATAAATCCCTAAAAATGGAAAACAATTTATGGCGCACTCAGAATAATTTTCCAAACCCAAAAATCACGCTAATCCCAATAAAATTGTCTTAGGCACGAAAACCGGGAATGTCATGAATGCATGACCAGTATTTGCATGTGCACAATTGTGACTGTGTACCAATCCTATTATGCATGAACACTCCTATGAAATCCCAATCTAGCACATCCTATGCCAATTTACTATTTTACCCTTTCAATTGAGGGTGGGATGTTACAACAAGGGCATGGAAAAAGAGGTGCATACATCTAAGACTACCATCTTTGTTAAGAAACATAATTTTATTAGGTAGGAACTCAAAGCCCTTAATGTAAAGAGATCTATTCTTATAAAACACTATATTACTTAAGCTAGAGAAAGAATCCTTATACCAATAACCTAATGATTCTATAAGAGTGAAGGGGGAGAAAGCATCAGTACTAAACTATCTGAGGGATGTTTCTATACATAACTCTCTTTTTAAATAGAGATCAAGAGTGTTTTGACTTAAGAATGGCTATAGGAACACTAAATTCTTTCATAATTCCATCAAAGCTAGGGAAAAGTATTAACAAAATATGCTGCCTAAGGAAACCTAATATAGAATTTATTACTATACAAGACCAATTAAAAGGAGAACCCTATAAATTCTTCAATTTCACAATTGGTACAACAACCCCAAGCAATTTATCAATATAGATTTTAATTTCCTTCATCATGCATCAATTTAATGAAGAGGCTAAGCAATCCCTATGCAGAGCTTTTACCTCCTTTAATATTAAAAAGGTGTTATTTAAGCTCAACTTTGGGAAATCCCCAGGGCCAGATGGTTTAAATGACAACTTTTGTAGAAGGAAAAGCCTATCATAAAAAATCTTGTCACAAATGTTGTTTCGAAGATTTTTTTTTGGACAAGAAAAGGATGTTGAAGGAAGTGAAAAAAATTCATTTGTTTAATTCCTAAATGAAAAAACACTAGGTCCTTTAAGGGAGTATAAACCTATCTCTTATTGCAATTTACTATATAAGATTATCTCAAAACTCCTAGTAATAAGATTAAAGGCTCTTTAGGTGAGATAATTAGTGACTATAGAAGGAAGGAAGATAGGGGACAACATCCTAGTGGCACAGGAGTTATTCAAGGGATATTTAGAAAAAAATGAAAGAAATCACTAAAAAATTGTGCTTTGAAAACCCCAAAACCATTTTTGACTCTTCAAGCTGGGATTTCATAATGTAGGTTCTATAAGTACTTTGATTTTTCAAGAACATTCAAGGTATGGATCAAGGAATGCATAACCTTCACATCATTTGGTGTACTAATAAATAGGGAACTTGCTCACGTACTAAAGACAAGGGGGTCCCATTTCTTTACACCTCTTCACCTTATGTATGGAAACTCTAAGTAGATCACTAAGGCACAACATTGATAATGATCCCTAGTTTATATACCTTAACAAATGTCATAAAATAGATTTATTTAGCCTATCATTTGTTGATGATCTAATCCTCTTTTTGAAGCCTCATGATATCTCAATCTTTTTATTAATTTCTTCCTACATATGTTCAGAAAGCCTTTATGGTTAGATATTAACTATAGTAAAAGCTATATGATCTTATCCTCCAATACATCCCCTTTATCATGTTGGCTCCCTAAAATAATAGGTTTATATACTAAAGACCCTCCTTTTACATATTTAAGCCTCCCAATTTCCATAAAGATACTCCATTTCAAGGAATCATACCCTCTAGTAGAAAGAATAGAGAAAAAAGTTAGGTAATTACACTACAAGAAAACAACCCCTTTTGCGACGTTTTAAAAACGTCACAAAAGGTCCAAAAATATCACAGAATACCATTTACGACATTTTAAAAAATATCACAAAAAACATCACCGAATGTGGTGTAGGCAAAAAGTTTCTGCGACGTTTTATGAAAAATGTCACAAAAAATCCTGACATTCCGCGACGTTTATTAAAACGTCACTAAAAGTTGGGACAATCCGCGACGTTTTTTAAAAACGCCACGGATTGCCTAACATACCGTGACGTTTTTAGAACGTCGCAGAATGTGAAGGAATCCGCAACTTTTTTTTTAAACATCGCGGAATGTCTACTGCGACGTTTTTAGAAACGTCACGAAATGTCTTCCGTGACGTTTTTATTATTATTCGTATTATTTATTATTATTTTTTTCCATTTTTTAAAATCATATTAATTTAATAATTTTAATTTTAATAATTATATTTTAAAATAAATTTTTTTAATCTTATTTGTTTACTAACTATTCAATATTATTTATAAATTTTATTTATTTAATAATTCTTCAATTTAATATGAAAGTCATAATGCAGTAATTGCATAATAGCAGAAAATGTATTATTTAATTGCAATTTCGAAATATATCATAATACAATAATTAATATAAACAAAACGTCATAAGTATGTAATATATCAACATGACAATGGTACTTTCTGCCCAAGTTGCTGTTTCTAATCCTATATTGTTCGCTAAATTAGGGGTGAAGTCATTTCTTCTGATGGGGGAATGCATTAATCTTTCTGCAGAAGGAAAAAGTTCAAGCAATTTGTCATTGCCAAGGTAGGCTTCATCATGTCGTAGCTGATCTTCTGCTTCCACCACATCCGTCTCTGAAGCTGATCTGTTGGAGGATCTTCGTGAGGTTTCTTGTGCAACCTGCTGCTTCCCAGAACTACCTCTATTGGTAATATTGGTTGCTCATTGCATGGACTGCCCATGAGTTATGCAAGGGCTCTCTCCAAGACTGTTGTAACTTTGTCCATTGATGGTCTCTCCTTCCCCCTCATTCTCACACACTTGCAGGCCACATTTGCTATCCTTTTCAAGGCTTCAACGTCTGATGGTGACTTCAGGACTGGGTCTAATATAGCCGATATCTCTCCTGCTTTGATTAGAGGAACTGCCCATTCAACTATATTTCCTTCTTCGTATTGCATATCTATTGCCTTCCGGCCACTAAGGATCTCCAAAAGTAGCACACCAAAGCTATAAACATCAGATTTTGTTGTAAGGTAATGAAGCCTGTAGTACTCAGGATCGAGATAGCCGAGTGTCCCTGCGGGTAGTTCAGCCAATGGTGATCCGCTATCAGCTGGTCCAAGCAATGAGAGACCAAAATCAGCCACTCGGGCATTATGTTCTTCGTCAATGAGAATGTTTGAGGATTTGATATCCCGATGAATGACGGGTGGGCAAGCATAACCGTGCAAATACTCAATTCCACGAGCAGCTTGAACCACAATGGTAACTCGTCGAACCCAATCCAATTGCTCTTTCAAGGCCTTGTTCTTCCCATGGAGGTGCTGGTGTAAGGATCCATGAGCCATAAACTCGTAGACGAGAAGTCTTTCTCCTCCTTCTTCACAATAGCCAAGCAGGTTAAGCAAATGAGCGTGGTTTAGTCTTGATAGTAGATCAAGCTCAGTGTGGAATTCTTTTGAGTTCTTCTGTTTATCAGAAGAAACTATAGCCTTTTTAACTGCAACTACTGTCTGGTCCTTCAGCACCCCTTTGTAAACACACGAGAAACTTCCTTTTCCCACAATGGATTCTTCTTTGAATCCATTTGTAGCCTTCTCAAGCTCCTCATAAGAGAACATCTGTGCTCTCCTTATCTTCAGGTCTTCCATGTCAGGCCGGATCTTTCCAATTTCTTTGGGGAAAGAACCGTTTCCCTTGTTTCTCTTGGATTTCAGTTCTTTTCCTGAGCAATGACAATTCCTCAACCTGTACCGGATGTACAAAATAGCGGTGGTAGGTACAACAATTGCTAACAATGCAGCAAAGGCAATCTCAGCTACAATGATTGGAAACTGAAATGACCAAAACCTATCATGCTTCTTTTCTCTAGCAGCATCCGAATATAAAGAGGAGCAATTTGAGAAGCATTCTGTTGAATGACAGCTGGAACAATTGTAATCGCATTGGCGATCTGATTTTGTAGAGCATTCAGTTCTCTGGTACATTTCAGCAGGGCAACCATTACTGCAGGGCAAGCAAAGATGAGACTCGGGTGATTTGCAAGGTGCAGTGTAATTGCTCATTTCGTAGGAACCAGGGGCACAGGGAGTAGTTTTACAAAGTCCTGGTGAGACTGCAACAGGAAGAGAGCTGGGGAACCCAAGACCCCAACAAACAGGGAGGAATGATTTGTCAGCCAGAACTCCACAGGTGAAGTAATCTCCGGCAGATATCTCGAAGACCTGAATGCCAATAGGAACTGGAGTACTCTGCTTTACAATGAAACCCCAGCAAACCACTCCTCGGTCATAGCTTTTGATTCCACAAGCATGGAACTTTCCTCCCACAACGGAAAGCATTGGATAACTTGGAGGCAGATCAACATTTCCCTGCCCTGAGAACTTCACAGAAATCTCTTCTTCAAGATCCAAACTTCTTCCCCAGCAAAATGGTCTAGCATTCGACCCCTCTAAAATCCCACAAACATGATACCCACCAGCTGCAATCTTTTGAAACCTTGTTTCCCTAGGAGTTAAGCTAATTACACGGCTACTAGTCTCATCACCCCAGCAGAACACAGTCCTATTCTGATAAAACAATCCACAATTAAACTCGGAACCAGCAGAAATTGACTGAATCTGCCCATCAAACACATAATTTTTTGTCATGTTATAACCCCAACAATCAACCAGAGAGTAGTTTCTCCGCCTGCCCGTCAAAGGCTTTCTCAAACCACATAAATGGTAATCTCCAGCACTGATTTCTACATACTCAGCCTCATTGACTATAGGCTGGGGTACACCCATTTCAATGTAGCCTGTACTTCCCCAACAATAAGGTTGGTTAGATTCCATTAGAAGCCCACAAACAAAGCCATTGCCAGCAGTGAGACCAATGAAAGGAAAATGAGCTGGAGTGCCGTAGATTATAGCAGAGTTTGAACCATAACAAGCCACAAGATGAGAACCATCTGATGTTAGACCACAAAAAACTGGACCGTTCTCACCATAGGATATAGCAATGGAAGACATGGAGCCTAAACCTGAAGCTGACCACCAACAACTTGCTAAAATCGCAAACTGAACAGTAAATCCAGCTTTCCACGAACTACTCTTCGACAACAGTATGAGTAAATCTATAAATAAGTGTATGAAAGTTCCCATTGGACAAGCCCAATGCAGTAGTATGCAAAGATAATAGCAGAAAGACACCAACTTTACGTTTCCATAACCACACAAAAAAGCTGTGGACATGCGAGGACTTCATTGATTACGATTTGCATGTTAATGTCTGAAACCAAGATGAAAACTTTCGATATCTATAGTTGTCCAGTTGCACAAACCAGAGGGAGACTAATGAGTTAGAGCAACGTTTCCCAGTTGCTGTAATCCTACTGTCTCTCTGGAAGCAAAGATTAATGAAGAAGATGAAGAAAGCTTCCACGAATACGATACAATGGGAGAAAAAAAAAAAGAGAACCAAAAAAAGAATATATAGCCCTACTTCTGCTCAACCAAACTCATCAAAACTCGGATCAAACCTTGGAAAGGATGGTGTACAGTCTGAAGAATGCTGTTTACATATTACAAAGCATATCCGACTAAAGTTGAGTTCCTCTACCTTTCGGCTCCAAACAATGCCTACCCATGAACAAGAAGGGATACGTGGATAACTCTAGATCAGAGAAACTAGAACTAGATCATAACTACAAGGATAAAATCGCGGGCCTGCTTTTCTTGGTATAGTTCATGTAAACAACAAACATTTGTGGAAAAAGTTAGCTCAAGGCTATGTATTACAGAATGTATGTTGGGGAGGATAGGGTTGGAGGGTTTAGATAAGAAACTCAAGTGAAGTTAGAGATGGGATTTGTTGAAGAAGGTAGTTGCAGTCAAGGAGTGTTGTTGTTTCAGGCAAGAATGGAGAGAAAAAGAGAAATAAATGTCCATAAAACTGCGGCTTCTGAATATGGGCAATGTAGGTGAAGACATTTAATGTGTAGTAAATGCCATTTGATCTTTTTCTGCCTGGAATAATGCACCTCTACCATTTTCTTATTTTTCCTTTTCTTTGTCCATTTCAAATTTGTAACTTACTTATTTAATTTAGTGGCTGGGATGTACAAATATACAAATATTCTTTTGGGAAGATGGAGTGGCTGGGATCATTAGAGTCTTTTTGTTCTGTGCTTAGTTATGGACATGCACTCTTCCTTTCATAGTTATGTTTGGATGCTTACGTCGCATGTAAAGTAGATAGTGGTCAAATTTCAGAGTTTAGGTGAATTAGTAAGGAGCTTTTCTGACTTAATTGAGATCATAAGTTTGAACCGTTCTTATGTATGCAGCTGTTTAAAATTTGGAGCTAGAATTTTGCCTCTCACAAAGGACCTATCCGGTTCGAGCGAGAATTAGTTTAAAAGTGAATAGTTTAAAAGTACCTTCTTATAATTAAGACCCTCCTAAAATACCTCGTTAGCAACTAAAAAAAGGAAGATAGTGGTCAAATTTCAAAGCTGCATAGATCTTGAGCATGCATTTACTATTTACGATATAAAAGAAGTTATGTGAGAACTGAGAAGGAAGAGAATGCACATGCAGACAACCTTTGAATTTTGTCTACTTACATGATTCTTTTATTAATTGTTGTATGCCTTTGAGCTTCTTCTCCTGTTTAAGGACAGCGTCTCCTTCATTAAACGTACGCAATGCTAAGGTCGGAAGAGTGTATTACATTTATTTTAATAATTATATTTTCTTGGACCAGCACACAGCGGACCTATCCAGGCTAGTCTGCCCGTCTGTATATATCACATTAAATCCAATGCCAGGTAGGAAAATGCAATTTAATAAATCATATCGTCTGGTGGTATGAATATGATTAGGAGAGAAGACACGGTACAAATTTTGGTTTGTCAAAAGTAAATTATGTTGAAATCCCAGCAAGAGTGGAAGGTGCATCTTTTAACACGTTCATCGCGAAGGGAACTACTACGTAAATAATTTGGCTTCAATCGTAATTTGAGTGGGTCCTGTACTATTTAGGTTTTGTTCCCTTTAATTTTTAAGTGAGTTTGTGCGAGGGTATGTAGCGTTTGAACCTGTGACCTTAGGGTGTGAGGCGTGAGTCATGCATCCAACAAAACCCTGAGGTCTCAGATTCGACTCCCAAGACTCTCCAAGAAATAGGGATAGGAGGTAGACAACTTAGGCAATCAAATGGGACAAAACTCAATAGTACGGACCCACCCAAACTAAATCGTAATCTTAGCCAGTTCAAGTTTACATTTTCTCCAGAAACTTTCGTGGACAGTTATGAAACTCGTGCATCAAAATAAACAAGGAGTTTTGTATTGTAGATCCTGCAATAGTTAGCTTGTCTTTGGCTTTCAATGTTGTTTTTCTTGTAAAAAAAAAAATTCTGCTGAAGTCCTTAATATTATATTGAATGTGATTCATCGTAACGGGGCCCGTATAATGAGAATAATTAATTAGCAAAACTGATCCTTGAGCCCAACAAACCTATTCAATAATCGAAAATGACGGTCCATGATGTGAACGATACGTCGTTAGGATTCCAAAACCAGCCTTAAGTTCCGGAGATTTTAAATGCTTAGGCTTTGGCATACTAAAACAAATGCCACCCATCCATTCATTTAATTGAACGTTTTGTGTGTTTAATGGCTAATTAATCAGTACTTAAGTAAATACATTGAGCCTAACTGCATTACCTCTCTTCAAAAAACGTAGATTAATCAAGGTTTATATAAATTGTCATATTCGCTTACTTTCAATGTGTCTTTGGTCAAATATATATGTGAATGTAATAGGGGCGTTCCGAAAAACGTCTGGGTCGAAATATGACTTTCAAATTCAGTTCCGAATTAATGGATGCCGCCAAAGACGAAAAGTTTTGGAGTGATTAGTTTGGTAAGAAATAATATGGAACACGAGCCTGAAAATCTTCCATGAAAACGTGTATGATTACAGAGCACGAAGGCAAGAAAATGGGGGACCTTGTCTCAACCAGCCCTTTGCTTTTCCTTTTATTTGATAAACATGTTTGCTCTGTTTCACAAAATCATCTGATGATAAAATGTTGTCCTCTGAAATTGTTTTTCCCCAAAATTATGAAACTTTGAGCAAATATGCTTTCATCAAACAGGTGGTAAGCTAGAGGAGAACACTTCTCTCTACAAGAGAAAGTTGAGGCAGGTTACGCTGTCTTAACTTCTAGGGTCCATACACATAGTTGTACAAACCATGCTTACTTAAGACGCAATGACACCTCATTAATGCCGACTAAATTAGGTTGTGTGCTTATATCAAGACAAGGATGTACAAGGACATGGCGTGGCGTCACCATCTTGTTGCAGAAACTGCCAGTGAACGACACCGCTAGCCTAGGTTTTTCATGGTTGATAATATATTGACCATTAATGTAAAAAGCCTACTGGCGACTATCAAATTAAATTCTAATGACCATAGTAGTTACTTCATCAATCAGCGACCAACTCGACCAAAATAATAGGTAAATAAGCTTCTAACACAAAGGGAACTTAACAAATTTTAACAAGAACTTCTGAAAAATGAGCCACCCTCCCTGTAATGCCTTTACAAGAATCAGCACCTTTCAACATGAAGCTTCTGAAAAGTGAACCACTCTCCCTCTAAGGCCTTACCAAGAATCAGCATAATCAATCTCGTTGAATGATTGGCCAGGTCCAATTCTTTGGCAGATGTAGCAGTCAACTGAATGAGTTTCCAGTTCATAGATACACAAGTGACACAACCAAACGGGAGTGGAATAAGGGAGTGTTGAGACAAGTAGAAGCACACCACACAAACTACCTTGGGAGATTGCAAAAGTTGCCAAGGATTGGAAATGAATCAAGAAGAAAGGAATGATTCTAGTCAAGTTCTAAGCAAAGCTGGGGACCAAGCAAATGTTAACCTCGATCAATAAGTTTAGCTAAGCAGAATAACTTGAGCTTAATCTTAAAACAGAGCATTTCACCATGAGTTTCACATTCGGAATCTCAACAAGACACTGGTCCTATTATAGTAGGTTCGGATAGGCAAATGATATTTGAGGTAGAGTCAGATAAAGAAAGCTCTGCGTTTAAAGATTCATAAAAGAATTGGAAGTTACAATATCCAATGAATAGCAAGATTACAAAAATCCGGTTTGTTTCAAACTATTCAAAACAAATAGTTGACAACATCTACAAATTACCTCTTTTTATTTACAGTATAGTCCACAATTTGGTCGAATTTCAGACTGCTGTTCAACAAGACGAACAATGACACTGATTGAATGCCTTGAAAGAAACTTTCAAACTCTTATTGTGCCAGTATGTAACTGTTGCTTGTTGAACCTGCAAAGAGGAAAGAATTCAACTTGAATAAATAGTTCAACTTTTTGCTATATAAAGGAGTCAGAACTTTTTTGTGCCTTTTCTATCAACGATACAGTGAAGACAATATCGTAAGACAATTCCCTTGAAAGAAGTGGCATTGGACTCTTCTGAAAAAAGCAATGTTATATTTTTCCATAAATAGTCAATCAGCAATTGTGTGTACATTTAACATGCAAGTCAAATACTAAAGAGTCTTATTTGTCCATAAATCAATACGTGAACTTCTCACTCCACCAACTCTCTTATTTGGTGGAATTGACAACTGGAATCCCCACTTTCTAATAGAATATGATCTCTCTTAACAACCCAGAGGGCTATAAACACGTAGATGTCGCATAAAGAAGAAGAATTAATTTATTCAGAGCCAATGATTTTGCAAGAGCAGACAGTGAAAAAGACGCTTACTTACTAGAAAAGGTACCCTGAATCTGGAAATGATGGAAACGAATTCATCCAAACGAAAAATTCGGGTGCGGCCAGCAAATTCTTCATGTATCACTGGCAGGCAGAAAAGGAAGTGGAATATATCATTAACACGGGCAGGGTTGGTACTTCTTTATCTCTTTAAATACATTTCCTAATTCCAAGTTATACCAAAAACGGGTTAGAGATGTCATATATAATACGTATAATTTGTATCTTGTGAAAGATTACTGCCAATGATTAATTAATAATGCAAGAACATAAAAGGAGAACCTTAGAGACTAGCCTCATAGATCTTCTTGGAAGAACTCCAGCTGATTGCTCCATGCGTCTTGAAATTTTTGCATCACATTCACTAGAGCCATTTTCACCCTCAATGTCCACATGGAGTCTCTTTTTATGAAATTCGACATTTGATTCCAAGGAGTCAGACAGTAAAGAAGTCTTCCCACCTGAGTAGTCTACTTCTGAGCATCTGAAATGGTATATTCAACATAATTCAAAGCAGCATCAAGTACAAACAGCAAATAAAGAATTAAGTAGGTAAAGATATCTCTGGAGATTAAGCACTACTTTACCAACATCCCATATGATTTTAATATGGCTATAGTGGTGTTGAAGCCAGATTGCCTCTCTTTCACATATTGTTTGTTAACATTGATAACAAAAACTCCAGAATGACATTGTTTGGGATATAAATACAGTTTTCCCAATTCTTCCCCCACAAAAGAATTTTCTTTTCTGGTTCTGAAAAATTAATTTTGAAGAGAGATATTCCACATTACAATTCTTTTCTTGAGAACAGAAACAATGAGACCAAAAGAAAAATATAAATCTACCACCAGTGCTTTATTATTCAGAGTTTGGAGACTACAAGAGAGAGCCTAGTAGCACATTAAAATTTTATAATATGATTTTTAAATAGATTTTAACCAAAGAGGGTGCGTATGAATTTTTAACCCCTTTATTGTTAGGAAGAGAAATTACACTGAACTCGCCCTTCCGCTAACGAGATTGCTCCATTCCTGCAAAAGACTCAGCATGAACAAAACTCAAAGTTATCAGTCAATATTTGTCTTAGAATAAAGTTTTACTTCAGTAGAATTACAATCAAATTCTAGGAGTTTAAGTAGAGGGGACAAAAAAGATGTTTATGAGATCACCTAGGATCCTCGCATTGCTATTATAAACATGAGCAGTAATATAACAACCATTTGATGGCCATCCTCTTCAAAATAACCAAATCTTGCCTAAGAACTTTGTTTTTGGGATGAATAAGAGATGTCCTAGACTTGGTTTAGATGCAAAGGAGGTAGACAAGTTCATCTTATTAATTTCTTAAGCATGTAAATTGTACCAAGTTATTGTCTGTCTTTGACTACAGGGTACAAAAGGCCACATAAATAGTACATTGATACTATGAAACAGAAGTTTCTGATCATAATTTACGGAAGAAAGGTTCTGGCCATGTCATGCAGTCTTAGTGAAAAATTGGGAACTCATCTACCCAAATTAACCAATATGTTTACTTTTCTTAACATCTGGAAACATTTTTAAAACAAGAGGGAAAAAGAGAAACTACCTGCTCCTCCAAAAATGTAGGCAGATGATTCCTTGAAGCATCATTCCTACTTATGTTGGTAAATGCTTCTGGCTCAATACATGCATTGTCCTTTGCATCAACCAGATTCAATATTTTGCAACTCTTATCCAGTGAATACGATGCGTCTTTGTGATAGTTTCCAGTTTCAGATAATTTCTTCTCAATTGAAAGATTTCCCAAACATCCAGGAAATGCCAAACTAGGGATCTCAAAATCATAACCATTTTGCAGGATTGACCTTTCATAAACTTCACCTTCAGGCTTTGACTGCCGATGCCCAAATGCTAGGAGATGAATTGAACCATCAGTGACAGAGTTTGCAAAATCACAGGCTATCTTCTCAACTGGGGCATTGATAACATCAGAGTCGGGGGCAGCATCACAGCCATCTTTTGTACAGGATACAGAATAAGTATTAGAAAATGCTGGGCTAGGCAGATTAGGACTGGGTTTCAATGAGATAATTCCTTGCTCTTTGTCTAAGCACTCTGACACACCTACTGCAACCCTGCATGACAGTATTGGCGAAGGCATTGATACTTTAGTATTTCCATTTGTCTGACCAGTCCTGACAGGACTATTCCCTTCCACAACCAAACTAGGACGTTCAGCTTCCACTTGGACATTTTTTGTTTTTTCTGGATCCATGCTCCAAGAAAATGAGGCTTTTGTCTGATTATTACTCTCTCCAATGCACCCAAGCTCTTCAGGGAGACTTCTAGACTTGGGATTGATCATGTTGTCACATGTATATACCTGATTCTTATATTTGTTAATCCACTCTGCTGGGTTTGCATCTAAATCAACACAAAGATTGATTCCCTCTTCTGAACTGACAAAGAACTGAAAAGCAGGAACCTTTGTCATATAGGAGGAGTTCTCTTTAGAAGAGGAAGGTACGGTAATGGTTCTACAGGCAAATTTGCACAAGTTTTCTTTCTTATTGTCCAAGGCAATTGTGGGTTTCTTATGCCTCGTGCCACTCCCACCTTGTCGAGAAATGAAGCGTGAACCGGAAGTATCCTCAGACTTACAAAATGAGACACCAAAACTTCCCTATATTTACACAGAAATTCCTTCTTGTGACAATGAGTTTGCACTAATTATAACACAGAAGAAAAGAAAACCAATAGATGGAAAAGATTTAGTACTTTAGGAAAAATCTATCCAAAAAGTGCAAAATACCTTGAACATTTATGTCCTCAGGAAAGTGTTCAATACAGACGATTTACATTGTAATCACATTGTTGTAATGCAATCCCTTGTCTCAATTGTCATCCATTTACTATAATTTAACCTAAAAGTATTAGCATATAAAGACATGAAGCTATCTTTTTACTGTCATAGTTTTCTTTCTACTAGGGAAACTATGGCCAAAAACATTTAAGCTACAAGAGCTCAAGCGCCAATCAGCAATTCCAATAAGAATTCTTCGAAGTCCAGCATAAAACAGCAAAACCCCAAGAAAAATCTGGCATACTAAGCAACATAATTTTTCAAAAGCAGGGTAGGGTCTATAATCATTGCTCGACCACATAAATATGGAGAAGTAAAATACGTTACCCGAACATAAGACAGCAATGATTCAACCATCTCCGAATGTGACCTGTTAGCTGGCAAACCACATCTCTTGCACAGACTTTGAAGCTCTTTCCTCGAAAGATTTCGATAAAACTCTTCCACCTCCTTACTTGACATCTACAAACAAAGTGCCCCTCCATAGTTAAGGCTAGCTCCTCTATAGCTATAACAACATAAATAAATGACTCATTCAAAAACCCTCTTCCTAAAAAGCCATGAAACAGGAAACAATTAGTTCAAATACCATTTTGGAACGAAAGTCTTATTCGACTTGAAAAACAAAAAGTCTTGCCTAAGCAAGTATGCAGAAGGAAAGTTTTGGTTAAGCAGAAGACGGAGGACACACGACAAGAATACAGAGATTGAAACGAGACAGGGAAGGGAAGCCTTGTTTGTTTGCTTAAAAAACGAAAAACCAAATATTTGAAATTAAAATAAGCGAGAAAGAAAGGAACTTGCTTTCATGTCAGTATGAACCAAAGAGTGAGAGCTTATTTTAAATTTTAAATATTTTCTATTTCTTTATTGTAAAAGCTTATGAATGGATTAGACAAGGAAGCTTTGTACCGACCTGATCGGGAACTTTCCGGCGAAGTTGCCTAGAAAGTGACACTCAAGAATCGGAGGGAACGGAGCTTCAAATCTGATGTTTTCTTCTTTTTTCTTTGTCTTAAAATAATTTTTTACTAAACAGATAATTATCATATTTATATTATACTATAAAGATTAAAGAAACAAAGTGGCATTGTCGTGAATATGTCTCTCTTCCATGTGCTTATCTATGCGTGAGAGCACAGTAAGAAATAAATGGGAGGATAGTGATTGGACGTGGTTGATCTTCGATATCAATCAGAATCCCTAAGCAGTGTTTCTTGTTTACTTTGGAGAGAAGATTGCACATCCAAAACGGATAAGAGTAAAGTGAGCTTAGGAGATTCTATCACTTCCTTTTTCTTAATAAAAATGAATTATGAGAATTTATTTAAAAACAGTTTTCTTTATTATTTTTGTAGATTCTGCGTCGAAACAAAAAAATTCAAGTCGGTCGAATGGTTGATTTTTTGTTTAGATGCATAAGACAAAACACATCGACCATTCTAATTTTGCTTTTTGAAAACGCAATCTGAGGCGAAAAGATATTAACGCCGAAGTTTCTGTGTTAAGGTCAAAGTTGGTTCAAATTAATTAATAATATTTTGAAAATGCAGGTCT
Organism: Erythroxylum haughtii; assembly: GCA_025504935.2. NCBI lineage: Eukaryota > Viridiplantae > Streptophyta > Magnoliopsida > Malpighiales > Erythroxylaceae > Erythroxylum > Erythroxylum haughtii. The sequence continues at coordinate 874,610 of JANSVB020000094.1, forward strand.
TTTACATGGTCCTCTCTCTTAGTCTTATCGTATTAGGTCTGAGCTGAGCTCAAAACAAGTTGCACATTAATAATACTGTATTGAATGGACTAATTTGGGTCAAACTTTAAGTTTTAAACTAAATTCTTCAAATGGGTCAAAATGACTTGCTAGTGTCGAACGTATTTGCCTAAGGATACTTGCACCATTGCTATGATGAGATTATCACTGACATGACATCCATGTGATGATCTCACAGCAGGTCAT
>JANSVB020000095.1:16465-33562 GCA_025504935.2 Erythroxylum haughtii
CTTGGTCTTTATTCGATATAATTTAAAGCTTCGAAAAAGGTATGTTATTATCATTATTAAGTTATATGTAAATTTTTACAAAATTTTAATAATTTAATGTTATTATTTACTAGGACTTTTAATAGAACAAATAGTTTAGTAAAGCCAATTTGCATTGATAATATTGATCTTTTGGCAGATTAAATTTTTGAAGAATCGAGTTTAATAAACGAGAGTGGCCTGGAAAATAATTTTAAAAGGAAAATCATTGCCATGTAATTTAATGCAATGAATTTGAATATGATAATCTCTTTCTTAATGATAAAGATTTTTTATCAACTAAAAATTGAGATCAATGTAGTTATAGCGGGTATCCCATACTTGATTGAACAAAATTCTAAGTTTTTGATTCTCTTCTTTTTTTAATTTTACTTATTTTTGATTTATATGTTAAAATCCACATATGCAATGTATTTGTAAAAAATTTTGTTCCACGTTTCACTTCTAGTTGATTATTCGACACGAACTCTTGTTATAAATTTTAATTGTTAGAGAATAACAGATATTTACTATTATTTTTATTTGATATTTTTGATGTAATTATTATTTATTATATGATAAATTGTAATATTTTAAATACTTTATATTGTTTTTAATTTTATATTTGTATGATAATTAAATAATCTTTTTGATATTAATTGTAATTATTATTTATATGTGAAATATGTAAAAATTAATGTTAATAAAAACATAAATGTGAATACAAACAAGGCCCTCATGATAATGTTCTAGTACTAATACGAAGATCTAAGGTAAAATGGTAGGATAAATAGTTTGAAGTCACAAAGCATCACAATATGCTAACAACGAATGGTTAGCCCAAAATTCACAACACATTAGCCGAAGATCAAGTAAGCCCATAATATTTTTGCAACAACAATCGAAAGTGTAAACCCTATCAGCTGTTGCAAAAAATAGAAAAAGAGTATTTTGAGATAACGAAACAATTGACGACGGAGGCGTTTGTCTATCTCCTGGAAACCATGGGTCCCCAGGTTACGTTCAAGCTCTTTCAAAGTCTTGACAATACCTTCGATTCTTACATACATGTCTGCTTGCTCCTCAGGATATCATAAGGCATACCCGAGGCTTGGCTTAGAATATTGACTCCACGGTTGGCAATTCTCCAGGAAATTTACACCTAACTAACTGTTTCAAATTCAAAACAACCATTTCCTTCTTCCATATATTTGACAATTAAAAACACAGTACCTAATTGAATATGGAAAAAAGGAAGAATAGCGATAGCCATCTTCTATGTTCTTCAACTTCAAGTAGCTCGGATTTTCCATCTCCAAATCATGCATTGTTAACCAAAAATCAGCATACCCAGATCGTCAAGTCCTCCACATAAACAATTAAACTACACTTACTTCAAAATCAACTCAATCCCTGGAAGAACGAGGTAACATGATAACCTTATATGAAAATCAGCGAGCTTATAACTCGTAACGGAGAAGTGGTCTCGTCTTTGTCAAGAATTTGTAAATTGTAACGACTCGGAGTTTCATGTGCCGTTTAAGGAAGATCCGAGGCTCGATTATCAAATCTGGCAGCAAATGTGTTATCCAAAGGTGAAGTATTACTTCACGTTCTCATTCACATTGTAGTTGTTCAAGTTACATTCTTATAATGTTTTATTACAATTTTCTAACAAGCCTGTGTACAATGTTCAAGTAATTAACGACAATTATACGTTCTTCAATAATAAAAGAATGTTGTCTTTCCTTTGTTGTAAGGGTATACAACATCTAAAGTACAATTAATGTGTGATCCTAAGGTAAACGGAAAATAAAGTATAAGAAAAGGAGAAAGAATATTGTTTTGTTTTCCTGCTTGAAGGAGCAAACTTTAGCTCCGTGAACAATTCTGAATTCTCATTAGTGGACGAGTAAGTTAGTGACCGGAACCTCTTGGACTAGGTCCGGATGCGAGAAGCTGAAGCCAAATGGATACCCTTCTCTTTGCGCTCTCCAGAACCACGGACGAGTACGTCTCCAGATGATTTGAGCTAGCAAAATCCTCTGTAAGGAGTCTCGCTGCCTCCACCTTAACTTGGCTTAGCATGGCCAGAGAGAGAACAAAGATGATCAAAAGGATTGCTGTTTTCTGGGAAACCATTGTTGGAAAGAACAAGCCTGAGTTAAAAACCAAGGTCCAAGATTTGATTTTTCAAGTGCTTTGTTTGTGGTTTTGATGATACGGAGGATACGAAAGCAGGGGACTGGGAGTGGATATATATAGGAGAGCAGTGAAGTTGCTTTGCCGCTGGTTTGCAGTTAGTGTAGCTGGACTGGAACTTTAGGAGGCTTTGGAGGGCATTTAAGTATTGGCCTCCGTGTTGACTGACCAAGGAGGAGTGACGTTGAAGCAGTCGGTCTCGGTCAGGCAGGGCCTATTTACCTTGTCTTTTATTGGAAATAGCTCATCCCATTCTCGCGTTTGAAAATGTCAATTTTTGGTTTTCAAAATTGGTAGCAGGTGAGGACGACTTCGTGATTTCAACATTGACTACTAACGATTATAATACAAAAGAATGTAGGGTGACGTTAGTGTCCTATTTTCAATTGACTATATCAATGCTATTAATATTTTTACATGTATTGAATCGATCAACCAGAAGTAAAAGAATTGACTAATTTTGATGTGATGTTTTCTGCACTTCAGCATAATGAAGAGAGATAAGAGAGGGAAGATTTGAGAATTACAAGAATATCTTAAGAGAAAAAATAACAAATTTATGTTAAGTATGTCCATTATGAGTTCAGATTATCTATTTTTGTTATTATGTGCCTAACTTATTTTGTGAGTATCTATCAATTTAATTTCTGTAGATCTCATTTATTGGATTGATGAATGCTCATAAAATATGACAGGTACAGAACAACAGAACAGGTAGTCTGCCCCGTCCATTTTAGCCATTGTCTTAGGGGATGGTTGGTTCGCATGGAGGAATGGTAATAAGAATAAGAATGAATATAGTAAATAATGAGAATGAATATTATCATTATAATTATAATGGTTGGTTAAAAAGAAGGAATAATTACCATTACTATTGATAGTGGTTGATTTGTAAAAAAAAATTAAGAAATAAAAATTATTATATTTTAATTAATTAATATAATTATATTTTAATTATTTATAATGTAATTAATTAATTATATTATTGTAATTAATTATATTTTAATTAATTAATTGTATTTAATTAATTAATATTAAAATGTTTTTTAAAAAAGAGTTACCACTAAGGAATGAGTTTCATTTTTCTACTAAATGGAGGGTATGAAGGATTATCCAAAAATAGGATATCAAACTATTGCCCCTATAATGATAATAAAAAAATCAACGACTCATTTTCATTCCTTACCCATTAACCCCTTCCCAAACCCATCAACCAAGTACCTCTATAGTGTTTAAATACACGTAACATAAAAACTACAAAGGATGCTAGTGTTGGGTTGCATTCGTAGACTTTATTTAAACCACGCATCTCATTCCTAGTGACTAACATTGTCGTTTCTAATAACTTCTTTAAATCTTTGAATTTTTCCCGCAACTCAATCATCTTCTTCGTTAATTGTTGTAACAATTACCTCCCTCTTCACATCCTTGTCCACCAACTTAACTAGTGGGAAGGGTTTCTGAAGTTCAAAGAGGTATTCTCACATTACATTCTCACTCCGACTATTTGACCATTAAATTAACAATTGTGTAATTGAACGATTGTTTCTTTTAACCATCCTCCTTCCTAACATTGCTACAGGGACATTCTCTATAGGTGTGAGATTTTTTGGTAATGTTTTCATCGTTCTGTCTTGTCCAACATGGTTCTTCTTTAATTAAGACAAGTGAAAAACTGGATGAATAGAAGTTCTCCGAGATAGTTCCAACTTCTAAGCCATAACTCCCACGTGTTTAAGGATTTTGCAAGGGTTATACTATATTGGTGACAGTTTTTAGTTGCCCCTCTTTTGAAGAGAGTGTTTCTTGTAGGGTTGCAGTTTCAATAAAACAATGTCGCCTACTTCAAACTCACATTTAGATTTATTTGAATTCACATACTGCTTCATTATATTATGTGCCATCTGTAAATGAAATCTTGTTATATCTGACATTGCTTCTCTGTTCTTAAGAGCTTGGTCCACCTCCACTACTCTTGAGTCACTAGAAATATATGGGGTGTAAACCGGCGGAGGGTATTCATATAAAATTTCAAACGATATTGCATTAATGTCTGAATGATATGTTGTATTATACCACCACTCAGCCAGTAGTGCTCATTCACTCCATCTCTGAGGCGTCTCTCCACGTAGGTTTCCAAAATTTTATTAATGGTCTCTGTATGACCATCCGCTTGTGAATAGTAGGTGATAGAATATTTCAGGCTAACTCCTTGTAATTGGAATAATTCTTGCCATAATTTGCTTAGGAATGTAGGATCTTTATCATTGATAATTAACTCTGGCATTTCATGTTAGTCAACCCTCAACATTTAATGTAGCCTTCATATTTGAAAAACAAAATCTTTGAGTGATTATTTTTTTGGTGAGTTTGTCAATTTGTTTGAATTTAATTTTTGTCTTCTTCTTTCCTTTGTTGTATAAAGAGAGAAGGAGTGAGCAGATTGTGTGTGACTACATAGTGTAATTTGCTAAAGCAAGAGTGAGAGAGTTGAAGAGAGAAAACATTAGTGAGTGAGAGAGTTGAAGAGAGAAAACATTAGTGAGTGAGAGAGAGTTTTAAATAGGTTTGTTTAAGCTTTGGATCAGATGGTCGTTTGGGGTCTGACCGAGTTCAAACTTTAAAGGCTTACTTTACATTGGTGGTTATTCATTCCAACGATCAGAATCTTGATCGGAGATAGCTGGTAGAGGACACATTGCTCTTGATATCCAACGATGGATTTACTATTTGGAGATCTTTTGGGTTATATACACAAGCTCTTTTGGAGAGTGTGATTCTGGGTGATTTCATAAACTCTCTTATTGATTTCTCTTGTTGCTGTTATTGATATTGTTACCAAGAATTGTTGTATTCTTGATATTATTGTTGTTGCCTTTAGTGAGATATTAGAGAGAACTTGTTGTTGTACCCATTATTTGTTGATAGTGGAGATTTTGCCTAGACTTTGGTCTTGTAGTTTCCTCACATCAAGGAGGTTTTTCATGTAAATCGTGGTGTTGATTTTATTGGGTGCTGCATTATATTAGATTATTTATTGCCTAATTGTTTCCTAAAGGTTTATACAAGTAGGGAGAATTAATTTATATCTAGGTCAAGAATAACAAATTGTTATTGTATCAACTAATTGGTGGGTTACTTTCGCTACATCTATCCGTATTTCTCCCATTGGATTGGTATCAGAGCTCCCAGTTTTCGGTGCAATCATTATCTTGTGGTAAATATGGATGGTAATACAGGCAGGACGATGAGTTTGAATGGCTTTAATTATTATGTTTGGAGAGGTAAAATAGAGGATTTACTCTTTTTCAAAGGTTGTCATGATCCTATCTTTGCCACTAAAAAGCTATAAGGTAAAAGTGATTATGAATGGAATTTGCTCCATCGACAGGTACGTGATATTATTAAACAATAGGTAGATGACAATGTTTATAACCTCATTGTTAATGAAACTCATGCACACACATTGTGGATAAAGCTAGAAGAATTATATGCTAGCAAGACAGGGAATAATAAAATGTACTAATAAAGCAACTGATATATTTGAGATACCATGATGGTACTCCAACGTGTGATTACATGAATACATATCAAGGGGTCATTAACCATTTGACAAGTACAAACATCAAGTTTGAGGAAAAGGTATAAACTTTATTGTTTTTTGGTTCTTTGTCAGATTCATAGGAGACTTTTAGGAGCTCAATTACAAATTCAACCACAAGTTCTAAAACTTCCTTGACTATGGATTCAGTCAAGAGTGCAGTCCTGAATGAAGAGATGAGAAGAAAGGTGTAAGGTTCCTCTTCACATTCAGTAATCCATGTTACATAAAATAGGGGGAGAGGTCAGAGCAGAGTTCTAAAGAACAGAGATAAAAGTAGAAGCAAGTCACGAGGTAAATATTCTAATATTGAATGTTATCATTGTGGTCAGAAAGGGCAAGTCAAGAAATTTTGCAGGAAACTAAAAAGGGAGAACAAAAAGAACAAGGGCAAAGAGAAACAGAATGATGATGATGGTGACAATAATACACAGCGGGTCACAATCACTATTGAGGATCTTTGCATAATGAGGTCGACATGGTTAATGTTGTCAGCCAAGATACTAATTAGGTAATTTGACACAGGTGTTACTATACATGCTACTTCACATAAGCATTTCTTCTCTTCTTACGGATCCGATGATTATGGTCCTGTAAAAATGGGTAATGATGGTATGACTAGAGTTGTGGGTAGTGGCAATGTGTGTTTGCAGACTAGTAATGGCTCCAGGTTAGTTCTTAGAAATGTGTGACATTTTCTTAATATATGATTGAATATTATTTTTGTTGGTGATTGACAAAAATGAATTTGGAAGTTCTTTTAAGAATGGTCAGTGGAAAATCACCAAGGAAAACTTGATTGTAGCAAGAGGCCATAAGCAGTCAAAATTATACCTTATATCAGCAAAGGTTTTCAGTGACGATGTCAACGCAGTTCAAAGCGAGGAGATAGTTACTTTGTGGCATAAGAAGCTTGCTCACATGAGTGAGAAAGGTATGTCTTTGTTGGTTAAACAAAATCTCTTATTACGTATGGAAAAGGCAGAGCTTGAGAAGTGTAGTGATTGCTTAGCATGCAAGCAAATTAGAGTTACCTTTAAGAGCCATCCTCCTTCAAGGAAGTCACATGTATTAGAGTTGGTGCATTTTGATCTGTGTGATCCTATGAAGATGCAGACACTTGGTGCTAGTTACTTTGTGATGTTCATTAATGATTATTCAAGGAAGATCTGGACTTATGCTTTAAAGTCCAAGAATCAAGTTCTAGATGTTTTCAAGCAGTTCCAAGCTTCAGTTGAAAGAGAGGCAGGAAAGAAGTTCAAATATGTCCAAACAGATAATAACGTTGAATAAATTGGTTCATTTGATGAATATTGCAGATCTCAGGGTATTAGACATGAGAAGCCTCCTCCGAAGGCTCCTCAGTTGAATGGCTTAACTGAAAGGATGAATAGAAAACTGGTAGAGATAATCAGATATTTACTATCACATACCAAGCTACCACAATCATATTAGGGTGAGGCTTTACATACAGTTGTTCATGTTGTTAACCTCACACCTAGTGTTCCTTTGCAGTTTGATGTACTAAACAAGGTTTGGTTGGGCAAAGGTGTTTCTTATGATCATCTTAGGGTGTTTGGTTGTAAGGATTTTATGCATATTCCCAAGGATGAGAGGTCTAAGCTTGACTCGAAGATATGACAATGTGTGTTTGTTGGTTATGGTCAGGATGAGTTTATGTGATGTTGTATTCATGGAAGATCAAACATTGAAGATATTGATAGATCAAAGAAGACAGTTTTAGAGTCCAGCGATGGTGTGGCTGACTTAGATCTACTTCCTTTGATTGCAGCCCCACAAGAGGCAGAGGTTGATCTTCAACATAATATGTTTGATAAATATGGTGTAGATGAGCCCGTATAGGTTGAAGCATATGGTGTTGATCCTATTCAACCAGTAAAATAGAAGCTCTAGTAGAAGTTTGACTTAAAAGATCGACTAGAGTTAGACATCCTTCCACTCGGTATCCCATCTATGAGTATGTGTTGTTGACTGATGGGGGAGAACTTGAGACTTATGAAAAGGTTCTAGAAGATGAGCACAAAAAGGAGTGGTTTGAGGCTATGCAAGACAAGATGAGATCCTTACAATAGAATCACACTTATGATCAGGTAAAGTTACCTAAGGGAAAGAGAGATTTGAAGAATAAGTGAGTGTTCACGGTGAAGCAAGAAGATCATGCTTTACATCCACGGTACAAAGTCAGGCTAGTTGTGAAAGGGTTCAGTTAGAGAAAAGGTATTGACTTTGATGAAATCTTTTCTCCAATTGTGAAAATGTCATCCATCATAGTTGTTCTTGGGTTAACAACAAATCTTGATTTGAAGGTCGACCAGATAGATGTGAAAACTGCATTTCTTCATGAAAACCTGGAAGAAGAAATTTACTTGAAGCAGCTTGAGGGTTTCAGGGTGCAAGGTAAAGAAAACTATGTTTGCAGATTGAAAAAAGTCCTTACGGTCTGAAACAGGCACCAAGACAATGGTATAGGAAGTTTGAGTCTGTTATGAAGCAACAAGGCTACAAAAAGACTACTTCAGATCATTGTGTGTTTGTTCATAGATTCTCTGATGATGACTTTATTATTCTATTGTTCTATGTTGATGATATATTGATTGTTGGAAAGAATACCTCTATGATTGATACGTTGAAGAAACAATTGAGTAAGTCTTTTGCTATGAAAGACTTAGGATCAGCAAAATAAATCCTTGGTATGCTGATTTCTCGAGACAGACTAGCTAAAAGGTTATACTTATCCCAGGAGAAGTACATTGAGAAGGTGCTTCAAAGATTCAACATAAACAAGGCCAAAACAATAAGTACTCCACTTGGTAATCAATTCAAGTTGAGTACTGAGCAAAGTCTGTCTACTGATGATGACAAGAAAGATATGGAGAAAGTTCCTTATGCTTCGAAAGCTGTGAAGTTGATTATGAGATATCTCCAAGACACTTCCAACTTATATTTGAGTTTTGGAAGTAGGAAACTTGAATTGGTTGGTTATTCAGATTTATAAATGGAAAGAGACATTGATTTTCAGAAATCTACTTCAAGTTACTTGATTAATTTTGTGGGGGGAGCTGTGGTATGACAATCGAGGCTACAAAAGTGCATTGCACTATCTACCATTGAAGCTGAGTTTATTGTAGCAACAGAAGCAGCTAAGGAGTTATTATGGATGAAGAAATTTGTTCAAGAACTTGGCTTCAAGTTGGAGCAATACATGTTGCATTATGACAATCAGAGTGCAATTCATTTTAGTAAGAATTCTACATTTAACTTTAGATCAAAACATATCAATGTCAGGTATCATTGGATCTGAGATGCACTGTAGTCCAAGGAGTTTGAACTTGAGAAGATTCACATTGACGAAAATGGTTCCGATATGTTGACAAAGACGCTACCAAGAGAAAAGCTTGAGACATGCAGGTTGATTGTCAAGATGGCAATTTGTTCCAACTAGCCAGCCAAATATGTTGGGAGGGGGAGATTTGTTGGTCAACCCTCCACATTTAATGCGGCCTCCATATTTGAAAAAACAAGATCTTTGAGTGATTATTTGTTTGGTGAGTTTGCCAAATTATTTGAATTTAATTTTTGTTTTCTTAATTTCTTTGTTGTATAAAGAGAGAGAGGGAGTGAGCAGATTGTGTGTGATTGCATCACGTAATTTACTAGCGCAAGAGTGACAGAGTTGAAGAGAGAAGACACTAGTGAGTGAGAGAGAGTTTTAAACAGGTTTGTTTAAGTCCTAGATTAGATAGTCGTTTGAGGCCTGATCGAGCTCAAACTTTGAAGGCTTACTCTACACTGGTGGTTGTTCATATCCATCGATCAGAATCTTGATCAGAGTTCTGATTTTCTAGCGATTCGTGGTCAAATTTGTGTTTGTCTTTTGGGATCCTAAAATTCCAGCATTGAGTAGTTTTGATCAAGCTCACGATCGGATAATGAAACGTGGTTCAATTGAGTTGAAACTTTGAAAACTGGTAGAGGACACACTGTTCTTGATATCTAACGGTGGGTTTACTGTTTGGAGATCTTTTGGGTTATCTGCTCAGGCTGTTTTGGAGAATGTGATTTTGAGTGATTTCGTAAACTCTCTTGTTGATTTCTTTTGTTGTTGTTATTGATGTTGTTGTCAAGAATTGTTGTATTCTTGATGTTATTGTTGATGCCTCTAGTGGGATACTAGAGAGAACATGTTGTTCTATCCATTATTTGTTGATAGTGGAAAATTTTCTTAGACTTCAGTCCCATGATTTTTATTCCTTATATCGAGGAAGTTTTTTACGTAAACTGCAGTGTTGATTTTATTGAGTGATGCATTAAATTGGATTATTTTATTGCCTAATTATTTCCTAAAAGTTTAAACAAGTAGAGAGAATTAATTTTTATTTAGGGTCGTGCATAACATATTGTTATTGTGTCGAATAATTGTATGAAATAATTTGTGGGTCACCTCTCTCGCATCTATGAGTGTTTCTCCCATCATTTCATGCAATTTTAAAACATGACTGGAATAATTACGCAATATCTCGTACTTCGTGAATCGATCAATCACCTCCAGAATTACAGATTTTTCTTTTGAAGTCGGCAGCACCATGATTGCTGGAAATGTGTAGATAGTCGTTGCTCCAGCAAGTATTTCAGGCTCTGGTGGTCAATTCTTATGATAAAGGGTATGAAGCTGAAGTAATGGTGCCAATGTTTTATTGCTTTAATCTTAACCAAAAACTGTTTTTCATGGGTCGATAACCCTTGATGTCTCTGAGCTATTGTCTTCCTAAGGAAGGCAATGGTGTGATCGTCTTGCTGTAACACTGCCCTTATGCCTAATCCACTAAAGTCCACTTCCAGCACGAAGGATTTCGAAAAATTGGGAAGTGCTAACACAGGTGCGAATGTAATTGCTTCTTTCAACTTTTCGAATGCTCTCTTTTCTTCCTGTTGCCACTCCCAGTGGAATAATCTCTCGTTCTTCAGTAACTCCATTAATGGTTTAGTTGATCGTTTAATCTGAAAACAGAGAGAATAGAAAAATAAGAACTGAAAATGATATTTTTGTTATATCATGCATTACCACTGTACAGTAGCTTATATACAAGCTAAAACCAGTAACCGCTACTAAGTAACTAACTCTATAACGAATAAAGTAACTAACTCCTACTCTGTATCTTCTAGCTAACGTAACTATAAACACATCATAATAATCATCGTAACACCCCCTCCTCAAGTGGGAAGTGGTGGTGAAACCAGTCCCAACTTGGCAACTAAAACTGCAAACTGTGGGTTGCCCAGAGATTTTGTTAAAACATCAGCAAGTTGGAGATGCGTGGAAACATACATAGGTGCTATAAATCCTTCCTTGAACTTGTTCCGCACAAGGTGACAATCAATCTCTAGATGCTTTGTACGTTCATGAAACACGGGATTTTCAGTGATGTGCAAAGCAGATTTACAATCGCACCACAAAGGAATAGGAGCAGACATGTGGACATTGAAATCGTTCAGTAAATAAGACACCCATTGAAGCTCACAAACCGCAGATCCCATACTCCGATACTCTGCTTCACAAGAACTACGAGACACAGTACTCTGCTTCTTGGTTTTCCAAGAAACCAACGAACCACCCAGAAAAACACAATAACCACTCAACGACTTACGACTGAGAGGACATGCCGCCCAATCACTATCACAATAAGCTTCAACAGCCGTATCAGGCGTAGCTGAATAAAATAAACCATGCGAACCCGTACCATGAAGATAACGCAAGACATGTAAAACGCCACGCCAGTGTGTTTCACAAGGATTGCTCAAAAATTGACTGAGCTGGTGAACACTGTAAGAAATGTCAGGTCGGGTTAAATTCAAATAGAGCAAACGCCCCACTAACCTCCGGTACTTCGCTGGATCGACAAAGGGAGCAGAAACATCATCAAATTTATGATTCCGTGGCAATGGCGTGGAAGCAATCTTAGAATCAATGAAGCCAGCATCCAACAAAATGTCAGACAAATACTTTCGCTGAGAGACAAAAATCCCAGCTTCCGACCTTGCAATTTCAACACCTAAAAAATACCTCGCATAACCCAAGTCTTTGATTGTAAACTTGGAATGCAAAAATTGCTTCACCGCAATAACATCCTCCTCACTAGTCCCTGCAACTAAAACATCATCCACATACACAAGCAGAGCAAGATAAGAAGTCCCAGAGGTTTTTGTGAACAAACAATAATCATGAGCAGATTGCAAAAACCCATATGACAATAATTTCTCAGTAAATTCAGCATTCCACTCACGCGACGCCTGCTTCAACCCATAGAGAGACTTCCGAAGACGACAAACTTCACCAGGTTTGGCCTTGGTGTAACCCTCCGGCGGAGCCAAATACACCTCCTCTTTCAAGTACCCATGAAGAAAAGCGTTGTTAATGTCGAGCTGATGGAGACACCAACCCTTCTTAGCCGCTAAAGCCAGGAAAATCCGAACAGTAACAAGCTTAGCAACCGGAGAAAAACTGTCAAAATAATCCACCCCTTCCTTCTGATGATAACCCCTTGCCACGAGCCTTGCTTTGAAACGTTCAACCGTGCCATCAGGATTATACTTTACCTTATAAACCCATTTCGTACCGATAGCCTGTTTTCCGGCTGGTAAAACGGTAAGCTCCCATGTGTTATTATCCTCCAAAGCCTTGAATTCCTGATTCATCGCCGCAACCCACTCTGGATGCAAAACAGCCTGTCGATAAGTAGCCGGCACTTTAACCTCATCAATTTTAGCCAAAAAAGCCAAATAATTTGGGGAAAATTGAAAAGTCGATGAATCGGTACTGGAACCGAAATGGACAGAACCACAAACGAAATCACTCAACCAGGCAGGAGGTCGCCGATTGCGGGTACTCGTACGCGACGAAGCTCCTGGAACCCCTATTACAGAGACGGGAACAGAAGCATCGGGATGCGACCCATTAACCACAGGAGCGTCACTCGGAGGAGACGAAGAAGGAACAGGACACCTATCCTCATCAACAGTAGAACGAGATAATGTTAAATCTTCCTCGACATGATCATTAAAACGCACAAAAGGAAGAGAAGGAGTAGAATCACCCGCGGCAAGGTCCGAGAGATCATGAAATGGAAACCGATCTTCATAAAAAACAATGTCTCTAGAAATAATGATTCTATGAGACTGTATATCATAGGCCTTATAAGCCTTTTGACCCGGAACATAACCCAAGAAAACACACTTAATACAACGTGGAGAAAACTTATCTTTGTGCGGCTGGGTATCTGTGACGAAACACAAACACCCAAAACTCTTTAAACGTCCATAATCTGGTAGCTTCCGAAACAGCACCTCAAAGGGACACTTCCAGTGCAAAAGTGGAGTAGGAAGACGATTAACGATATGGGCAGCAGTGAGCATAGCCTCCCCCCAGAATGTTTTAGGTAAGCCTGCTTGAAACAGAAGAGCTCGAGCAACCTGAGTCAAATGCCGATGCTTTCTCTCCACCACGCCATTTTGCTGAGGCGTATAAACACAAGTCTTTTGATGCACGATACCCATCCTGTCTAGCAGAGCTTGACATGCGTGATTAACAAATTCAGAACCATTATCAGTTCGGATACTCTTAATCTTACAGTTAAACTGAGTGTGCAACATACGAAAACATTTGTCAATAGTATGTAAAACTTGAGTCTTGTACTGAAGCAAAAATAACCAAGTGGCCCGACTGAAATCATCCACAACAGTTAGCATATAGTGAGCTTGATTAAGAGCAGATGGGTTGTAAGGGCCCCAAAGATCTATGTGCAACAACTCCAGAATACCAGTGGTTTGAATAGAAGAATTTGGAAAGAAAAGGCGATGCTGCTTAGACAAGTGACAAATGTCACAAATTTCATTATTTTTAGAAAAAGAAATACAAGGAATATGCTTTATTACAGGAAAGGAGGCATGGCCAAGCCTCTTATGCCACAAAGTAGCGTTATGACTGTCAATTACAGCAGAACAAGAAACTGAATTACAAGTAGGCAACCGTTCGGGTGAGGGGACAAAAATAGAAGAAGGAAAAAGAAAAGATTTTGAAGTGAGGATGTATAAACTTCCTACAACCTGACCAACAGCGAGAAGAGCTTTACTCTGCTGGTCCTGTATGTAACAACAAGAAGGAAAACAAGAAACAAAAACATTAGCCTCTTTAGTAAGTCTGTTGACAGAAAGCAGATTGAACTTAAAAGAGGGAATAAGAAGAACATCCTTAAGAGTAAGAGCAGAATGTAAGGTAACATGACCAGAATAAGCAACATGTTTAAGACTTTTATCAGGTAAATGAATAGGAATAGGATATTGGAGTTGTGTAATTTTTATCATAGATCTTTCATCATAGCACATGTGATTCGAAGCCCCACTATCAATAATCCAAACATCACTAGAACTGAGAGAATGAGCATGAAGAGTATGTTGTATTTTAGCAACTTGACCTGCAAAAGTCGCAAGATCAGTAACCATGTTAACATAATCTGTAGCTGGTTGTTGACCTTTAAGAATCCTGGACATCTCTTTTCGTATTAACGTATTGACCATGCTAGCAAGATTATCATCAATAGCTAAATCATCCACTGGTGTTACAGTACATAATTCTTGTTGCACCATATTAGCCAATTCCCCTCTCTTTTCGACTGCTTTCTTTTCTTTCAAGGTTTTGTACCAATCGGGATATCCATGAATTTTAAAACAAGATTCCCTAGTATGACCAGCCACATTACAATGATCACAAAACTTATCTTTCCTGTTAATCTCTTTCCTTTTAAAACCACCACCCTTAGTATTTAAACCTTTTGCCAGAAGAGCACTCCCATCAGTAAGAGCACCACCATATACCATATTTATCTGTCGTTGTTTTTCAACTCGCATAACCATAGAAAAAGCTTTATCTATATGAGGCAAAGGTTCTAGATTTAAAATCTGACTTCTCACATTATCAAAAACCGGATTGAGACCCATTAAGAATTGCATGAGTTTGGTAGAATCCTCTCGTTCAACTAGCTGAATCGACAAAGAACAATTACATCCAAGACATCTACAGCTAGGTAATGGCAAAAGACGATTCAACTCTTCCCAACATCTACTCATTTTGCTATAATAAGCCGTAACTGAATCACTGCCCTGTTCTAGAGAAGAAACTTCTCGCTGCAACTGATAACGAAGAGGACCATTGTTTTCACCAAGCCTCTTCTCAATAGTATCCCATAGCACTTTTGAACTAATACAGTATATGAACGTATCGGACATCTCCTTAGTCATAGAATTCAAAAGCCATGCCTTAATCATAGAATCCACTCTCTTCCACTTCTTAAAAAGAACAGGATTAGAAGGAGCTGGAAAACTCCCATCAATGAAACAAATCTTATCTTTAGCTTCAAGACTAGTCTTAACCGCTATACTCCAGGTAAGATAATTGTTACCTGTGAGTGGAGAGGCAACCAAGTTCATACCTGGGTGATCTGAACTCTGTAAACACAACAGATCTCCATCAACGTCACGACCCATCGCAACGAAATGGCCATCATGACCAAGACTATCAGATGAAGTAGTCATACCTGCTTATAGACACCGTAGATGTGAACGCAACCTGGCTCTGATACCATGAAAATAGAGAGAATAGAAAAATAAGAACTGAAAATGATATTTTTGGTTTTTCATGCATTACCACTGTACGAAGACCAACTTCTAGCTCCATCTTGCAATCTTTCAATTCCTAATAACACCATTAAGATCTTTACAGTTGTTACAAAGCAATAACTCAATGGTTTTGTTAAGCGTCCTCTACCTATAAACTTCTAGTTTATGAGGTGTTGGTAAGGACTTTGATCTTATTTCCATTCTCATACTACACAGATGGAGAAACAATCTTTCTTGGGTTAGGGTTGAGGAGTGGAAATGTCAAAAGAGCTACAAGGGAAATGTTAATGGATTAACTTTAGAAGTTATATTTTAGTCTTTTCTTCTCAATAGAAGTATGTTATCTTTTTATTAAATTAAATGTTTATTTCATCTTAGAATTCATGTCATATTTAGGTTTATTCATTTAAATTCATGTCTATCTTGGCTTTCCTTTCAATCCATCAAATGCCCAATCCATTTTTATCTAACCAAATTCATTTTTTATCCAAGTGAAAATTTTCTTCTAAAAATAAATTTCAATTTCTTTTTATTATAACTTATCTATTTATCTAAAAATAAATGTTTTTAAATATTTAATTTTTGTCATTAAAAAAATTAAATAATACTTTTCGTTCTTTTTATCTTTATCAATAAAAGGTTCGTCATTCATTATTCATTTTCTATAATTCATCCAAATTTTACAAAAGTTCTTTAGTTCTCACATCTTTTCCATATCATCTCTTTAATAATTGCATAACCTATCATAAGCTTACATAATCATTTAAGAGAAAAAGTCAGGGTGCCTAAGACTTTCCTTATTATATAAGTAGACTCCTAAACTCTTTCTTTTTATCTAAGAACATCTGACATGTTTCTCTTTAATGTTTATCCTATCTTTCATTTGATAAAATAGTTAACAAGCTATTGGCTATCAATCAATTCATCTATTTTGTTTAGGGTGTGTTGTTAATTAGTTATAATGTGTTAGTGATGTAAATGGTTATGAACTTATGTGTTAAAAGATTAATGCATGATGAATACTTAAATGTAACTAAAAGAAATGTGGAATCATCCAAAACATGTAGTTTTTTTTATTTTTATTCTTTAATAATTATAAGTGGCTTATATTTTAAAACTGTAATGCATAAACTTTTCAAGTTTTAAAACATTTGTAACTTGACATTAACATGGCCATCATCAAAACAATATAAAGAATTGACATTAACATGGCCATCATCAATGAAAAAACTTATATTCCTATATTTATCAATACATATTTTAAAAAGCTAGCTATGCGTCTTGGGAGATTTCAACAATAATATATTATTTGACTATCTTCTCTCAATAACTCCCTTAGCTCCTTGTTTATACCATGACCCAAATCCCCTTTAACATCTATGCATTTCTTCTTCAATTATTTTCTTTTACAATCTATTCTCCTGTAATACTCAATCTTCTACATTAGATCTCTTTTTTGTTTCCATCCCTAATTAGTTCTCGTTTCTCTAGTCCAGATATGCTTATTTTTGAAGGGTATTCTATTACCTTACTAATATTTTCTTTCTTGTTTATTCCTTTTCTAGTATCTGTACTACTTGCTTGCT
>JANSVB020000095.1:113879-126071 GCA_025504935.2 Erythroxylum haughtii
AACGTACTGCAGGCGCACAGTCACAACACTGTAATAAAATGGGATGAGTCACATGCGCATTGCATTGGTATATGACTATAAAAAAAAGTAAGATAATTATTATGACTTGAAAGTGGGTTATTTATTGATCATTAAAAAAATAGGCCTACAATCAAACGATCAATTAGAAATTTAGAGACTCGCAACTCTAATAACGTAAACAACACAACTAGACCCTCTAACTAATCAAATCACAAAACAATCGGTCCACTATCTCAACTTAATAACAAACTACAGACCAAGTCCAACATATAAGACTTTGAATCATGCTTCAACATGGACACACCAAGTCTCAATGTTATGAATTGATTGGGTAGCCATAATGGTAGGACCCTACCAAGGCGCCTCACAACTGAAATTCAAAATCAAATCGCCTAGCTGTTGTTGCGGTCACAGAACAATCCAGCCTAGAACCTGACGAACCGAGTCACCCAGCCTCTGTTGCTATTTTTGAATCATCCAAAGTTAGTAAGAGTCTTCATACCTCTGCTTCTACTAGTAATAGTGAATGGATAATTGATTCTGGTACAACTGATCACATGACCTTTGACAGTAAGCATATTGAATCCATGAAACCCTCCATGCAACATATAGTCCACAGCAAGTGGTAATCATACTTCCATAATTGGAGAAGGTTCAATTACTCTTACTAACAATTTGAATTTGGACTTTGTTCTTATTGTTCCTACCCTTAAACATAACTTATTGTCTATTTCTCAAATAACCTATGCTTTACAGTGTATTGTGATCTTTTGGCCTAACTTTTATGTTTTCAAGGATATTAGGATGAGAAAGACAATTGGTTATGGTACTAGGAAGGGAAAGCTCTATTACCTTGGTCTCGTGCTAGCAAGTTCCAATCAGTTAGCTTAAATGGACATGCCAGACAAACTCCAAAATTCAAAGATTTAGTTATGGCATAGATGGTTAGGGCATGCATCTTTTGGATATTTAAAAAGTTTATTTCTAATTTTTTTCTCAAGTAACTATTTCAGACTTCAAATGTGACACTTGTGAACTAGCTAAAAGCCATCGTGTTCCATTCCCAATGATCATGAATAAAAGTCTTGTACCATTTATGATAATTCACTCTGATGTGTGGGGTTAGGCACCAACTTGTTCTTTGAGTGGTGCATGATAGTTTGTCTCATTTATTGATGATCATAGTCGTATCAAAAGTGAAGTTGCCTTAATTTTTCAAAAATTTCACAAAATGGTAGCCATTCAATACCAATCTCATATACGAATTCTTCGGATTGATAATGGTGGTGAATTCATCAGCCAATATCTGAAGCAATATTTGAGTTTACATGGCATTGTTCATCAAACAATGTGTCCAGACACTCCTCAACAAAATGGGGTTGTTGAATGCAAGAACCACCATCTTCTTGAGGTTATACGTGCTTCCTTGTTTGAAGCTCATACGCCTACTGGCTATTAGGGTGAAGCCATTAATCTTGCAACTTATCTCATCAACCGACTTCCTTCTAGTACACTGCAGTTTCAAACTCCTATAAATGTCTTCCAAAAGGCTGTAAGTGCTCCCATTGAAACAAACTTGCCTCTTAAGATTTTTGGATTTGTTGCCTTTGTGCACCTCCACAAACGCATGAGAAACAAGTTAGAATCTCAAGCTTTTAAATGTGTGTTTATTGGCTATGCCTTGCATCAAAAAGGCTATCGGTGTTACCATCCTCCTTCTCAAAAAGTATATGTTACACTTGATGTTGTTTTTCATGAGGATGTTATGTATTGTCTTGTTCAAGGGTCTCCACTTCAGGGAGAGATTAGGAATGAATTGCAGACTTTGAATCACCCTTTCAATACTTTGGAATTGATCGATGCCAGTAGTTAGAGTCCTAACAAAGAGGTAGTTGAACACGTTTTAGAATTCGGAGTGGATACTATAGACTGTTATTTGGAAAATGGAACTGAGAAGGATCAAAATAGGGATAAAAATGGCCAGAATACTCCGCAACAAACAAGAGCAGCATCACTAACAGCTTTCTCAGAAGAAGCATCACCAGTAGCCTCCCTACTTCATGATGATGTACCATCTAACCAATTGTCCTCTCAAGCCGATTCCACCTCAGAGTCTCAAGTAAATTTCGAAACCTTGCAGGAAAAAGCTCTTCCTAATCAAGTCATAAGAGGAATACCAAAACTAACATACAAACCTACCCTCAAATCTCAACCTAAATATCCTATAAGTAACCATATATCTTATCATAAGTTGTCAAAGGAAAATGTGTCATTTGTGAATCAATTATCTCTTATATCTATTCCTAGTAATGTGTAGCAAGAATTGATGGATCCTAGATGGAGAGTAGTAATGAATGAAGAAATGAAGGCTCTCCAAAAGAATTCAACATGGGAGATAGTTGAATTACCTTAAAGAAAGAAACCTATTGGATGTAGATGGGTGTTTACCATCAAATACAAATCAGATGGAATCATTGAAAGCTGCAATGCAAGACTGGTCGCCAAGGGGTATACTCAAACTTATAGAGTTGATTATTTGGAGACATTTATACCAATGTCCAAAATGAATACTGCTCGTAATTTACTATCTCTTGTTGTGAAACTTGACTGGTCTCTACACCAATTTGATGTGAAGAATGTGTTCCTACATGGAGATCTCTAAGAAGAAGTTTATATGATGTTGCCTCCAGGATGTAATATGCAGACTAAAAATAGCAACCAAGTCTGTAGATTGAAAAAGGATTTATATGATTTGAAACAATCCCCTAAGGCATGGTTTGGAAGATTTACGAAGTCTATGAAGTCTTTTGGGTTCAAGTAAAGTAATTCAGACCATACTCTTTTCTTGAAACACAATAAAGAAAAGATTACTACCCTAATTGTGTATGTTGATGATATTATCGTGACTGGAAATGATCCTAAAGAAAGGAAGGCATTGCAAGATCATATTGCTCGTGAATTTGAAATAAAACATCTTAGCCAATTGAAGTACTTTCTAGGGATTGAAGTATCAAGATCGACGAAGGGTATTTTCCTCTCTCAAAGGAGATATGCCTTAGATTTGCTAAATGAAACTAGTATGGAAACATGTAGTCCAGCTAGCACTCCAATAGAAGAAAAATTGAGACTATGTATGGATCCAAATCAAGTTCCTACTGACAAGGAACATTATTAGAGGCTAGTTCGAAGATTGATGTATCTTGCTCATACTCGACCTAATTTGACTTATGTACTGAGTGTCGTTATTCAGTTTATGCACTCTCCAAGTGAAGAATATATGAATGTCATCATTCGGATATTGAGCTACTTGAAGTCATCTCCTGAAAAGGGTATCATATTTACAATAGGTGATAACTTAGACATTAAAGGATACATTGATGCCAATTAGGCAGGGTCTATCGATGATAGACGATCGAAATTTGGATATTTTACATTTGTTGGTGGGAACCTAGTTACATGGAGAAGTAAGAAATAAGTGATAGTTGCTAGATCCAGTGTTGAGGTTGAGTATAGAGGAATGGCTAAGGAAATAAGCAATTTACTATAGATTAGAAATCTAATGTTGGAGTTAAAAGTTAGGAAGGATAGACCCATGAATTTGTATTGTGATAATAAGGCAACATGTGATATTGCCCACAATCTAGCTTAACATGATCGAACCAAACATGTTGAGATTGATAGGCACTTTATCAAAGAGAAGCTGGAAGCTAGGATTATAGAAGTGCCTCATGTGCATTCTCAGGATTAACTTACAGATGTGCTCACCAATGCAGTGTCAAGCCGAGTGCTTTATAGCTATCTCAACAAAATAGACATGAGTGACATCTATGCACCAATTTAAGGGAGAGTGTTAATAATTAGTGAAATCAGCTCCAAGTTGTTGCTATGATTTTATGTAAAAATCCTCTGTATCTTTGTATATGTGATAACTATTGACCTCTTACAATAGTGCTTGTAATCTCCAAATTTTAGGATCTTCCATATATAGCTTGTATACTGCATATATGTACCCGTTAGTTTTAGAAAAATAAAATAGAGTTCTGAATTCTTCTCACATAATTCTTATATTTCTTGTATTTTTTACTCAAACATCAATTTCAGGTCCATAATTTCGTTTTAGAGCATCTGGAGCCATGTAATATGGACTACCAACAATTTCACTAAAATGTTGACCTGCCATTACATTGCAGAGAAAATAAAGAAAGAGACATGCGCGTAAATTTAATGTTGTTTATAACAAACAACAAATTCTAGAGGCAAAGAGCCTGCAAAAGTAGATATATACACCCAGTTCAAAAAATATGGATAGCCCAAAATTAATTGCCTTGAGTTAGGAGTTTTCAATTCCATCTACAAATAAGAAATTTTCGGGCTTTAGGTCTCAGTGTATTACTCCATGTTTATGGAAAACCTGCAACAAATTGTAAAAGAAAAAAACACAAGAATATAAACCAAATATTCCCAGTAACCAATTAGGACATAAGTGGATAACATACCTGGACAATCTCCAGAATGGTCTTGGTAACAATGGCAGCTGCTCTCTCTATGTAGTGACCTTTAGCAACAATGCTGTCAAAAAGCTCACCACCCTCACAAAGTTCCATGATAATATACATGGCCTCTTTATCCTCAAATGCCTCCTTGAAGGTGACAATGTTAGGATGCTTAGGTAAATGCTTCAAGATCTCGACCTCTCTTTTTATGCCCTCCTTCTATCTTGAGTTTGGATTTAGATATGGTTTTGCATACATATGTCTCACCATTTTCAATATCAAAACACTGATATGTTATCCCAAATTCACCTCTTCCTAATTCTCTCCCAAACTTGTACTTTTCAAAGATGTTGTTGCCTGCTAGCTCCTTAAGAACGGATAAAGAGTGGCTATATTTGCTTTTACTCTTTCGGGGTTCTGACAAGGACTCAGGTCTACTATACTCATGGTTCAATATCTTGGACGTAAATTTACCAACTTTTGCAAATGAAGAAAAACAACCTCCTATAGGATATACATGTATTAAAGAAAAAGGGTTTTTTTGTTTTGCTTCTCTTGGTCACTTCTGATCAAAACATTGATATATTTCCCCTACCCTTTAGTAAGATTACGTAATTAATGGATTATGATCCTCCCATGCAAAGCAAGGGAGAGGAAGAGAAAAAATCATAATGTATCGAGAGAGACAAACAGAATAACTTAAGAGGAGAAAAGTATGTAGAAACAAACAAATAAGAGATGATGAGCTAAATATGGTCAAAGGAAAGTTTTGGCTTCTTAAGTTGCTTAAAATTAACTATTTGTTCATTTTCTTAGGATCAGTTATACATTATCTTCCTCATGATGTGGTGTGAAGCTTTGTAGGGAGTTGCATACAAACAAAATCAACCATCATAATGTGAAATTATTAGTATTTTGTAGTAAATCGTAACTTCACCACATGCTAATGCACTAACCATGTGCTTTCCAATGAAGAACGACACCTTCATGTAATAACAATTTTACTTTTCTTTATTAATAGTCAATGTTCCACCTTTATCTGGGGAATAATATTTTAAAAATCAGATCGAAAATTAAACCTATAAGATAAGAAGTTTAAGGTTAAAAAGATTTGATCGGTATTAGATCGTCACGAAACTAACTAAAAGTTGAATAAAATTAAAAAATTTGAAATATAATTGAAAGAAATTATTCTTAATTACCCAACGATGATTTTGAAGTTTAATCGAAAAAATGTTAAATAAAGTTAAATGATTTATTTTAGTTTATAAGAAATTATTAATCTATAAAAATTGACCAATAAATTAATAAACTGATAAGTTTTTAATAATAAGAGTTATTAAAATAAATCTAACTAGAAAGTTGAAAATCAAACTAAAAAGTTGACTATTTAAAAATTTTTAAGGTTAAATCAGCCAAATTCATTGAATTTTTTAATCGGTAGTCACCAATTCCTTAACCGTAAAAAATTAGGTATCTATTTTACTCATTATTTTCTGAATATGTCTCCTTTGCTTCGAAGTAAAGTGATATAAGAACACTCCAACTGCTCTTTTCCTCTTCTTTTTTCATTCTATAGTATTTACACAAGTAAATTTTGTGAAGACTGTAAAATAATATCCTTTAATATAACTTTTTGAAAAATTGCCTTCCGAATGAAGCTAACAAGATTATTAAACATATATAAAAGATTATGAAACTACTATACAAATTTCTACTAAAAAGGTACCAAATAATAATAACTTAAAAAATCTTGTTATATTTGATAATATCCATTTGTAACCATTAGATTTAGACCTTAATTAACAGTGGAGGAGTATGTTTGGTCCTCCATCAAAATTGATCGTACAACCACTAATTCTCTCCAATTTTCTTTAATCTTACTAGTCTCAAATATTCCAATTTTCTTTTTTTTTACTTATTTTGTTTAAATTTTACTATTTATTTATGTTGATATCTTCTTATCTTGGAGCATGATCGAGGTCTGATTTTGATCAGATTTCTCTGTTTTTCTTTAGATATTTTTTCAATTATTGCTGTAAATTTCTTTGTTTTTTAAGGCAATCAAATATTGTTCAAAGCTATCAAATCCTAATAGAAATGTTCTTTTGTTTCTTGTATGTTCAGCTGAGTTTTTACTTTAATGGTTATGTTGTTTTAATTTCTATTTTTAATGTTGACATTGTTATACTACTCCTTATACAAGAAGTAGAGAAACTATGAACAATAGACCAGAAGATGATAATTTTTACCCTTCTTATGTGATTTTTCCCTTTCCTCTCTATATTCTATTTTGTTGTTAGTGGTGTTAGAGCTTGAAAATCAGTTTCAGAAAGTTTTATGTAACTAACTCCACAATTTGATAGTCACTATGACCATCAAAATATGTTAATAAAGAATTTATTGAAGTTCAAATATTGGTATGATGTTAAAGTAAGTTTAGTAGCACATATTATTGAAGGGGCACTCATAGAGGCATAAGAAATTGAGTTAAAGGAATTGAAGTTGAAAAAATTGAAGACTAATAATTTTTCCAAGCTATTGATTGATGTATCGTAGAAACTATTCTTAACAAAGAAATTTTTAATGATATTTGATATTCATAACAAAATATTAAGACTATTTTAAAGTGAAGCATACGTAGTTTCAAGCTTTGAAAAAAGATTTTGAGAACTTATAAAAGAGAGGTAAAAGATGTGTAACTAGTTATTATGCAAGGCCCATGAAGATAATCAATAAAATGTGATTATTTGGTAGGAAAATACAATATGTTGCCACTGTTGAGAAGATATTATGTTCCTTGGTACCAAATTTTGATCATGCCACTTGTTTGATAATATAATAAAAACATTAATGCCTCCTTCCTTAATAAACTCTAAATCTCCTTGTTGGTGCCCAAAGAGAAGATAAACTAATGATCAACTATAGAGAGTAGGATTTAAAGGCTTCTACACCTACTCATTTCTCAAATTCTAGAGGAAGAGGTAGAGGTATAGACAGAGGAATGAGGGGATAATCAAGATCAAAACAGGCATTTTAGATCCAATAAGTAATTTGATAAGTCCAAAGTAGAGTGCTTTAGATGTCATAAATTTGGTTATTATAGTTCTAAATGTTATACTAAGCTATTTAACAAAAAAAGTTAAATAAATTGAATTTTGTAGAAGAGAAGGAAGTAAAAATCAAGATATACCTTAAGACTTTCTTAACCATTTTCTAGTAGCTTTGTCTAGGATAGTTCAAAATATATCAAATGTTCACCAATCATAAATAGAATATCATGATGTGCACGTAATTCAGCATATATCATATTGCCATCACTCAAAATATACCAAGTACACCAATCATAAAGGCAATATTAGGATGTGTGCATAATGGAGCATATGTCATGTTGCCAATAACTGAAGCATAAAGGACTTCTTTCATTTGATCTCTCTTAACATCATTATAAGGATACTGGGTTTAAAAGAACTTGCTACCCTTCATAGTGAAGGTTTTCATAGAAGAATAAGACTATATCTTAAGCATCTTCAAGATAGAAACAATAAAGGTGCTTTAGATAATATGAGAATACTATTGGCCATATCACGAAGAATTTGTATACCAAAAACATACAATACTTTACCGAGATCCTTTATGTCAAAATGGAAAAACAATAATTATATTGTCTGAATCAACATATCTGTGTTATAAGTAGCAAGTAGATATCATCGTTTTATAAAACCAAAAATATATATTTGCTCTCACTAACCTTCAAATATACATCGGTTAATAATTTTTTCTTTAAACTTGTTTATAGTGACATAATAAGTATTAAATAGTCTTTTAGTATGACTTTGAGAGCATTTTACATGTGTTTAGATTATTTGTAAATGATTTGGTAATTAATTTGATTTATATTTTTTTGGCCTTATTATAACTCCCTAATGAATAATGAATGGGTTAAAAAAATTTAGTCAAAATAAGGAATAAGTTCTAAAAAGTTCTAGTCGAAATAAAGCGACTTGGTATAAGTTAGAGAAATATTGAATGTGTGCATGGTAAACACGGAATCGTGTTGCACAAAATGGATTTATGTTCATTGTGATTATTAAAGAGGGCCCAAAACACACATCCAATATAGATTCACATTGGAGACCCATACAGGAGGTAATTTTTACATAAATGAGGATTTTTTGAAGTTCTTAAAGAGCACAGGACTAGCATGACTCCATCTTTAACCTATGTTGGTTAAGATATTATGATTTTTTTTTCATTTTGTGAGAATAAAGGGTAGCTTTTGGGATTAAATAGCAACACATTGTTACAAACTTAAATTAGAGTATCTTAAGATAAAAGGCCACTATCATCATTAACACCCAGTTAAAGTTTCACTCAGGCACGAGGCTTGGAGAGGTCTGATAATACATAACCTTACCCCTACCTGGTAGAGATTGTTTTCGATAGACCTATATGTAATGTGTCATGAAAATACTACTAAATTTACAAATAGATGTGCATACATATGCCAAACAAAAATAATAACATAAGGTAAAAGTTAAAACCGCCGTCGCAGCCGCCGCGTGAATGCCTTAGCTAAACCACCACCACCGCTTCACCTCTTCCCACCACCATATCCTTTGTCCCCAACACAACCTCCTCACTTCTTAGCCTAGCCTCCACTTCTCTCACCCACTTTTAGCCTCTTACACACTTCTCTTCTAACTCTTCAAAGAAACTAGCATCCCTTCTCAGACCTTCAGGCATATTAGTGTAGCCTGAGTCAACCAAATAATACTTAATTAACATAAAAAGAACATAAAATTAACAAAAATATTTAAAATGAATCATAATTACTATATTTAAAATAATATAATACCTTGTGGAGGAGAAAATTGATTCGCTATATTTATCACTGTTTTCAAAAGAACTCGAGAGTCATTTGTAGTATCTTCCCATCCAATCATTCCATATGTAAAACGCATGTTAAATGAGCAATAATATATAATATTTTAGGTTGGATTAATTCTTTTTCCTCTGTATGGTATTTGTTCATCGGTCGGAACATGTGCATCAATATATGTACCATCTATTGCTCCTATACAATCCTAAAAATTAAAAAAAATATTAAAATAATTTTTAATCATATGGAGATAATTAAAATAGTAATTAAATATATGAATCTACCTGAAAATATGGAAAGAATTTTGAATTATATTGAATCTCATGAGGTGTATTAGTAAAAGATGGTGGAATAATGACTCTTTTTGCAAGACGATTAACTGCATATAAGACTTTTCGAAAGTACTTTGAAATTGTCCATATCGAATGTTGAAAGCGTTCTACATTGACCCTAGTTATCTCACTATGCCCTATAGTCACCAAGAAAATTGCTACTTGTTCCTCCACAGTCACACGATTTGTTGCCTTTAAGCCTCCTAAACTCTTTAACTCATCACATAAGCTTAAGAAGATTATCTTTTTCATTTTTAAGTTTTCATAAATCATTGTAAGATTCCTATTCAAAAGTTCTAATATTCAATCATGTCCTGGTAGAACAGAAGTTCTACATGGTTGCTTTTGTAAATAAAAATATTTGTTCTCTCCCCCAGCTATAGAAATAATGATTACCTTCTCCCGTTCATCATCATAATCTAATTCAAAATTTGATAAGAAATTCATGTATCTACAGTACCAACATTAAATAATTAAAAAATATCTAATCAAGTATATTTAATCAAATATAGAAAAAATATTCATACAAAATATAAAGTTAAAATTAAGTCAAATAATCATACAAAACACAAACTGAAAATGTTCAAAATATGGAATAGTGCTTAATATAAAAGTGTCAAATCAATACGAATTCGATATGCAATAACATGAAAATATAACTAAAATGACATAATTCAATCCAACTTCCTTGTTTATGTCATCTTCAAAAAAAAAATATTCCTATAAAATGGAGAATCATGTAAAGCGTTCACAGTTTTTCCATATTGTACATCGTCAATACCAAATTCATCTAAAGAATTCAAACATTCCATCATTATGTTAGACTCTTGAGATTTATTCTCTATGGTGGATGATGTTTTAATCAGTTTTTTCACAAGTAAATCATTCTTCCTTCTTGATTATTCACTAAGTATAAGTGAGGCTTCTTCTACGATGTGAATGTGTCTTCTTTACCTTTTTGTTCTTATAAGACTTCTTTCCCTTAGACGGAGAACTTTTATCTTGATCTTCTTTTCTATTATACAAGTAATCTTCACCAATATCATTTCCATGTTCCTTTTCTATACTATTTGATAGAGATTTAGTTTATGCATGCATATCAGTTGTAATAGTATCTCCAAAAATATGACACAAGTCTAAAAATTCCTTCCATCCTTTTTTCTTGAATCTGTGAGCCACTTTATGTACCTATAATGATGAAAAAGATATATGAGAATGAATATTATATAATATGATATATTAATAAGACAAAGACATATTTAACCTTAAAATATATTTTCCCAACATTCATTTGTAGCATTAATTTCACCAGTAAAAGAGTTATAACCGATTCCGATTTCTTTGAGTAAGTTCTTGAATTTCTTTAATCTGGCCCTTAATCCATTATATTTATTCTTCAATTGAATGTCATTATACTCCTTATTGAATTTTGTTTGAAGCCCTGCTTTAATATTCTTTCAATCATATTTGAAAAAGATAGTAGTTATTCGATTTCCCTTCTTCACTTCTTAAACCATCAAGGAGATTAAATACATCTCTATATTATCATTCCATATTCCATCTTTTTCATTTACTTCTATAAAATCATTTTAATTGTTCATTTTGTTCAGGCCTTCCATTACTAAATGTAATAACATATAAGTAACATCAATCACAATGCTAAATATAGTTTAAAATAAACATGTGACAATCATAATAATTTCTAAAAAATATGTGGTGTCTAAACTTGTACACAAATTAAAATTTCATTATATGTGAAAACCTAGTTGCAAAACCACTATAGTCAATTATTTACACATTCCTTCATTTCGACTTCAGCTTCAGGTAATAAGCCACTTCAATAGGATTCACAAGCAAATGCATTTAACGTAAGTATGGCTACATATATATGAAATTCAACTAACGTATAAATGCATTTAATGTTTCATTTCTCAATAGTTATAAGCAACAATAAGTCGTTAAGTGAATACAAGAATAGGCTTCACAATAAATGACGTGAAGAACTCACGTACAAATGCATAATGTTTCGATTCTCCATACTTATAAGGAACAATAAGCTATTATGTGAAGACAAGAACAAGCTTTACAATAAATGACATGAAGACTAGGCTTCATTTTTTATAAAGACTCTACCACATTAAATTATGTGAAGACTAGGCTTCACTTTTGTAAGGTATAAAGCCTCTGCTACATTAAATAACATTAAATAATGTGAAGATAATAATAGGCTTCACCTGCCCCACTCTATGCTAAAGACGCGAGGATAAGAAGAAAATAGCTATAAAGACCTAAGGACGAGGAGAAAGAATAATGTGAAGTCCAAGAATTAAACAACTGCAAAGACATGGGGAAGAAGAAAACAACTATAGCTGTATCGAATTTAAAATGACGTGAGGATCAAGAAAAAAAGCTATAGCCTTCAGTTTTAATAACATTATTTCATAGCTGTTCATGGTTCTGTGTT
>JANSVB020000095.1:138531-153909 GCA_025504935.2 Erythroxylum haughtii
TATTTATTTTGGGATTATAATATTATTTAACTTTTTTTACATGTTTTAATATTTATTTTTCATATTAATTTTATTTCTTACAAGAACATGAGATATTTCTTTAAATTATTTCATACAAGATGGTTATCTAAAATTTCCTACAAGATAGTTATCCAAGAAATAGGTAACTGTAAATATAATTTATTGTACTTTGCATATTGTTTAGTATACTTTAAATATTATTTAGCATAAATAATTTTATTATAAAATAAAACATAGTTAAAACTAATAAAAGTGATTTTTATTTTATGTTACCAAACAGTCTACTGTATGAAACTCTTTTTAAAAAGCTGTTTTTTTAATTGACGACTAAACAATTAACTGACTTTTCAGAAAAGCCTTTATCAGAAAAGCTCTACTGATAAAAGCTCTACTGATATAAGCTTATCCAAATAGGCACGTCTTAAGTATTTACTTAACCACCAATGTTTGTTCTCTGCTATTACTAGTTGTTTATTACTTGAAATTAAAAATTGAAAGCTTTTGTTAAAAGAAAATGAGTTTTGCTTATACTAAAAAAAATAAAATAAGAATTATTCACAATAGAAGTGATTCTACCCTTTAATGTTAAGGTATTTTTTTGGAAAATCTACAACTCATGAGCATTCATTGATAACTAATAGTTATTTGTTGATAATTATTAATGAAATTGATTTTTTTTGACATAATGAAATTGAATTAAATTTGTAAGATAAAACTAGAGATAAATTTGAGATTCTTATTATTGTTTTATGTTAATAATTTAATTTATATTAATAATGATGTTTTATTAGATTTAAGAAGTTAATGTACCGTAATATATAAGACTCTTTTGTGAAAGTTAGAGAAAGATTATTAATGTACGCAACCTTTATTTTGTAATTTTTATAAAAAAGTTATTTTGGTAATTAGATTTAAGAAGCTGATGACAAATGAATTTGAAATAACTAATTTGGAAACAATAAACTTGTTCGGAGCTTAGAAATTAAGCAGTGCTGAAGGTATTTTTGTTTCTAAAAAAAAAGAAGAAAATATAGATGATTGCGTAATAATGGGAAGGAGCAAAGGGTAAAGTGGGGAATGGGCATATTTCCCACAAGCTCTGTCAGAAGCTTCTCCGTGGTCTCGCTTGTCTGGGAACTGGTAAATTTGATTCCTTTTGACTTTTTAATGGGAACGATCTATTTTCCCATGAATTTGCACACTCTATATTAGCCTTTCTTTTGGTTTTCAATAAAACAAGTGCTCAAGATCAACGTTCGATTCAGACAATCCTCACCAATACTTCTTATCTTTTTCGGTTCTTTGAGGTTAGGACTTCGTTGGGTTCTGAATTTACTTAAAGACTGGGTTTTTGTTCATGCCAATTAATGTTTGTAGTCCCTTTGTGTTTTTTCATGTTAATTAAGTCTTTAAAGGGTTTTGTGATTCTGGGTTTATCAAAATTATTTATTTTTAGTACGCTGTCATGTTATTCTAATCTGTTCTTTGCTTCCACTGTTAATTATTCCAATTTGGTTAGGTTTCTTGTGTGTTCATTGGCTGTTTTGGATGACTTTATCATCTGGGGTCTGTAATTCCTCTGTTTTGGATACCTTGGATTATTAAAGGGTTGATGGTGTTGTTATTTTGCAGGTTAAGATGCGTGCCCCATCATTGCTTTCACAGTGCTGGCCTGGTTTGGTGCCTAGTGATCGGGGCGGTCACAGTATCTCCACTGTTTCAGAAAGAGATTCGCATCTTTCTTCGCCAGCTGTGGAGATTCTCCCTTCAAAAGTATATCACTGCGGTTGGCTTGATTCTGTTATTATATCACCTGCAGGGGAAATTTCTGTTATTGCTCACATCATGACTATGCTTACGCAGATGGCTCATCCTTATAGGTATGCTGGGGAAAATGTGGATTTGCAAGGTTTCCATGTGTTCAAGGTATCTAATAAATCCTTTCTCCAGTAGCTTGGATCAGTTGACTGTCCAACAAATTTTCGGACAAGAGCGTTATACGGGACTTGAATTAATTACTTGTGATGAAACATTTGCTTTATGGGATCTGATGCATGAACCTCTAACCGTCAGCTTTATTTTCTATATCCTATCCCTCACTTTTTGTTGTTAGTATGTTATCCCTCATGTGCTTGATGCTTTATTCAAACCTCTTTCAGGGAATAGTTAGTGTTGCTGATATCTTTGGATTCACTGGTTCTGAAATGACGTCAGCTAAACCTGATGGTTAGTATGTGAGATTTAGGAAACATATAAAGCTACAGTTTTCTTATTAAAGTACACTTCATTGGCAGATCGTGGTGTGCAATAAGAAATGACTATTTTAATGTACTTAACCGAATTGAAAGCTGAAAACCATCATTATCTTGTTTTGCAGGGTCTCTGAAGTCTTGGGATAGCTCCATTGATCTTGTTAGTATTCTTAGGCATGAAATTCGTGATGGGCAGTTAAGCTTTAGAGGCAAGAGGGTGCTAGAGGTAATTAATGGGAAATAATATCTACTGACACCATTTGGAACTTTACCTCGATGCATAGACCATGTATGCACATATTATTTATATGATTATGCAACAGCGTGCCATGTGATGCAGCCATCTTGTTGGACAATGATCCATTGAACAAACTATAAGATTAGACCTACTAAATCTCAGTATTCTTATGGTGGATTCTAGTGGTGAAAAGTAATGTCCGTTACTAGTTCTGATCACCAGTGTTCTTTTTTGTTCTGAGCTCTGCGTAAACACTGCACTGGACAACTCTTTCCTTCATGCTATTTAGTTTTATTTGTAAGATAAAGAACTTAGCACTATGGTGAGGGTTAGTGGGCTAAGGATAGTAAATAGTAGCAGAACTCGGGCTGGAATAATGAGATTAAACTTGGAATATACATGGGACTGTGAGGTTTTGACCTCTAGAATATCAAAAAGAGGCATTAGATGACTGATCTTGAATTCTTTAGTAGCTGTATAAGAATTTGTGCTTGTAAAGTGGCGTCTTAATTTTAGTATTGATAAAAAAGACAGTTGTTCTTATCCATTGGATATTATAGGCTACTTGCTAGGCACATAATATCTAGACACAATATGTTATGGAAACTAAAAAGGATAGATATATCAATTGTAACTGATAAGCAGGCTCATCAGATGATTTGCCCTTGTTTACTTAAAAGTTTCTGATCAGACTATTCATTTAAAGTAGAAAAAGTAATGAAGAAGCCTCTCCTATTTTTTTTTTCATTTGATGCTAAGCAGTCAAGAAATCTTTCATCTTCCTTTGTATTAGTCAAATGAAACCAACTCTGGTTTTAGAAAATTAATGAATCCTTGCTTATTGTTTGGCACTTGATCTTTGTACTCGGTGATTCTTGCAGCTTGGCTGTAGCTATGGGCTTTCGGGGATATTCACTTGCCTGAAGGTAACTGCCACTTGACCATTCTTTGTATTCCACTCAATGTTTTGTTACTTTTTAATTACTAATGTCGATTTATGCTAATATTGTCTTCGTCTGTTTTTAGTATTTTATGCTCTGGATGTGTTTCCCCTTTATCTTCACCATTTCAAAAGTAAGATGAATTGGGCCTTAGATATGGGTTGTTGGCATGAGGCTTTTGTATGCCAAGTATAGATATGTACTAACTGGTTGAAACCTGAACTAAAAAGCTAACAAAACTGCCCATATGCTTCTTACTCCACTGCCCCGTATAAGTTCTTGAAGGTTGTGGATTTAAGCTGTTTTCTTGAAGTGGAAAAATTTCCTCCAAACTAGCCATTATATATGAATGTGGTCTGCTGCTGGGTTGGAAAAAAAAACTAATTTTGGAGAAATGTTTTTTCTGGTTTTCTGAGACAATTAGTTTCATATCTGTAAGCGATTAATCTCTGTGAAACGTACAGTAGTGAAAAATTAGACACACAAGAGACTCCAAGTAAAAAACCTGCAATCTAATCTCAACGTTTGTAGCTAAGAATTTGGAGAATGCCTTATTGGCATGCATTCATTGAAGCTAACGAATTGATTCACAGGGAGCTTCTACAGTGCACTTTCAGGACCTCAATGCAGAAACTATAAGGTGCACAACTATACCAAATGTCCTCGCTAATCTTGAGCAAGCTCGGGACCGACAGAGCCAACAGCCAGAGAGCCCTCTGACTCCATCAAGATGTACACTGTCGCCATCTGTACACTTCTATGCTGGAGACTGGGAAGAACTCCCCACAGTTTTGTCTATTGTGAGGAACGAGTCATCTGAAGTGACGCCAGGGATGAGTCTGAGCTTCTCTGAGGAGGATTTCATGGAAGGATGCAGTAGCCAAGATGGTAGCATTATAGGTCAGGAACCACCTTCAAGACGCTCTCGGAAGCTTTCAGGAAGTCGGGCATGGGAAAGAGCTAATGAAACAGATCATGGAGGTGGTTATGATGTGATTTTGATTACAGATATCCCATATTCCATGACCTCTTTGAAGAAGCTTTATTCCCTTATAAAAAAGGTCAGTTTGTTTATTGATTTCTTCTGGTCTAATTTATCCCAATTGTGTAAACATCCATGTCTCTTTACCTGTAAACTTACATTTGTCCCTTTTGCTCTGGTTTATCAGTGTTTGAGGCCACCTTATGGTGTATTATACTTGGCAACGAAGAGACATTACGTAGGTTTCAGTAATGGTGCTCGGCATTTGAAAAGTCTGGTTGACGAAGAGGGCATTTTTGGAGCCCATCTAGTAAAGGAGATGACAGAGAGAGACATTTGGAAGTTCTTTTTCAAGTGAACGTATTTCAGAACTGCCAAGAAGTAGATCTAAAGAGGACACAAATTTTCGTATATATTTTAACGCACTGAATATTGTTGGTATGTTATATAGATCACAAATACCATGATTCTTTCCTTTGTTTGAAACAACAGAATCAAAGTTTGGAGTTTTAACTAGTTGGCTTCTACTTTTGCTTCATCATCTTGTAATCAACACCCAATATTCCATGTTCTTCTTTCTTCTCCTTGTCAAATTCTTCAAATTATTTCTTGTACATCAGAGCACAATCATCTCTAATTTCAGTTATGACATCATATCAATTTCATCTTTTTTTCTTTTTCTATAAAGCTTGGAATTCCACATTGTGATGTCACCTCAACATTTTAATTCATGTTTGAATGAGTCCTGCCCATTCTGCTTGCCGGAGCAACCGTGTAAGATGTCTGAAACAATGTCCAGGAGCAAATTCTGCATCC
Organism: Erythroxylum haughtii; assembly: GCA_025504935.2. Classification (NCBI taxonomy): domain Eukaryota; kingdom Viridiplantae; phylum Streptophyta; class Magnoliopsida; order Malpighiales; family Erythroxylaceae; genus Erythroxylum; species Erythroxylum haughtii. Next base: position 143,782 of record JANSVB020000095.1, read on the forward strand.
AATATGGGACACTATCACTCTGTCCAAACCTCCACAGTCTCATTGCTTTTATTTTTTTGGTTGTTACAGGATTCTCACCAAGTATATTGTCAGAAATAATGAGCCAAGTAGGCAACTAGGGGCATCCCTCTAGATAGAGAAAGCATGGAAGTAGAGAAAATAATGAAGACTGTAATGTTGGTCCCCGTTAACATCCTAACTCAACCAGTGTCTAAGAAATATGTTAAATCGAGTTGAGGCTCACTTTAGGATTGAGCAGGTGCTCATATGCATGCCATACATGGGTAATCCAACAAAGCGAAAAGGAGTCGAAACAAAAAGCTACTAACGTATATCAAAGACCTCCTTCGAGAATACTAAACTTCTTCTTCCATTGTTACTTTTCATACAGAAATCTAACAAATGCACAAAAAAGAAGGCAAAGGACATGAGAGTTTAGAGTAACCACGATAAGCTTACAAATGGCTCCGCCTGTTTCGATCTTCTATTAAACGTCTGAACACCATTTTCCCACAATGTATCAAGGTCAAGACGGCCATACAATACAGGAGAGGAATTGCAATCATACAGCCTCCAGATGCAAAATTTACCAGTGTCTAATAAGAATAAGAGAAGTTTATCAGTACCAACCAAAGCAGTAATTACAAAGACTGTCTAAATAAACTTTAACATGCAAGTTCAAATCATTCAAGTTCCGTGAGACATAAAGAAAATTTATATCTTTTCTAGTTAAATTATTTCATTGTTCTCGAGTACTCGCCTCTCCCAATTTCTCCTTTCTTTCTTGTCCATTTTCGTTGTTCTTATTTCTTGCTCCTTTCCATGTTCTCATTTCTTCCTATTGAACACAGCTAGGCCTATATTGATAACCAAAATATCTCTCAATTTCTATTCTAGTGACATCTGATTTCAATGGCTAGCAACAAATCATTTCTATCACTACTGTAATTGAAATATTTGAGTTATAGTAGTTCAATTTAACCGTAAATAATCCATAAAACATAATATCATGTCCACGGGTGAGATGTGAGCAACTGTTTTCCATAATTGAAAATATCCATTTCAAGGTCCATCAATTGGTGGCCAAAATATATTGTATACATGTCATCAGGATCCCAATAGCATTACAGTTTGTAGACTATTAGCAAATTATACTAGGTAAACTGCTTTAGTGCATAGTTAAACATGAACAGATGATGAGGATTTTACCACCAGTGCTGCCAGAAGATGAACTGTAGGGGCAAAAACTTGGTCCACTTTATTCTCTTCCGCATACCCATTGAAAGCAATTACCATAGAGAAGGTGTGAATCGTAACAAAAGCAAGGGCAATAATTGCTGCCCATGTAAAACAAACAGAAAGCGAACATCAATATATCTCATCATAGGAATGTTGTAATTCAAAGTAAACTTAACAAATCAGGTTACTTCTTATGAGCATGTCAACTACCATATACTGACTAATACATTCATTTTGACCAGTGGAACATGGGGGATTCCTGGTTACCACAACCATTCGCCAAGTATCTTTGCTCAACCATATGTACTTTCTCCATAACAGTCCTCTTACCTCACCATATTGTATTTTCTATACATTTCGCATTAAAAGCTTCCCATAAGAACTTTGTCTCCAGAAACCACTGTAAAGGACTATTACTACATACATCACCCTTATAGCACTAATTTTAACTCGAATACTGCTTCAGGTCACTCCTCTTCATTAGGTAACTATAACCACTCACCACATTTATCCCTCACAAAAAAATGAAACACATCTACCCTTTATCTAAATATCTCTCTACCCCGTTTTCAGCAACTGGGTCATTACATGCAAGGATTATAGCATCAAGTGTGACAACACCTCCCCTCTCTCAACTTACTACAAGTACACGCTGAAGTCCATAAGTCTAATAATGTCTAATTCACACATGAAATACTTAAATGGAAAACTTTACTCACCAGAGACAAGAAAAAATGGTATCTGCGAACACCTGTCAACGAAGAATGTTGCTGGGCCAAATGCTGGCGTTAGGACACTAAGACAAAAGAAAACAGCATGGGCTACACCATGACCTAAACCACCAGCTGCATAATTTGAGTGTTATTAAGAACACATTTATGAAGCAACGGAAATACTAGGAAGTAGAACAAACACAAACAAGAAAAGATATAGAGAGAATTGTAGGTTGTCAAAATCAAACAGCTGGGTTGATAGTAGAATCACAATTTTATTTATAATACCATTTCTATCCATCTATAGAATCCTCATTGAACTGATGATACGGATTTAAGGTCTAATGAATAGGGTCAACTTTGTCATACTGTCAGAATCAAACATAAGCCTAATTCCTATCCTTACAAGCAAACCAACAACTAGTGAACTAATTTCTAACAAAGACAATACGCTTCTTAGATTAGCTGATCCTCCTCATGTCGTCAGGGTTTCAGCAACACGGACATTAGTTGCATGCAGGGAATTAACACAATTTTGTCTTTCCATTTTTATCTCAATGGTGAACAATTTTTCATTCTTCTAGCAGCTAAACTTCAATAGTATGTTGGTTGGCATCTCTTTTCCTATGATTTGCATCTTTATGTTCAGCCATGAAAAGGGACTTTTTTGTGCTGTAGACCTCAGCTACTCACAATATTCCACGACTAGCTCTCTCTTTCACTGTCTTTCTCCCAGCAAACGCTGATGGGCAAAATGTAAAGAAGATTCATTGGCCCCCATTGACTAAATGTCAGAAGCAACAGGAAAAGAAGGCCAGAGATAAACTGTTGATTGTTACTCCAACATACTATATTGAACACATTTTCACAGAAGAAATAAGGATTTCCAAAATATCTCATCACCATATCAAAATTCTGAACATATTTCTGCAGGCATGTTTTCTTAATCCTTTTTACTACAGCTCAGCAATAATCTCAACCTAAAAGCAAGTATTGGACAAAATACTTGCTTAAGTTGTATTCAAGATGTTGCAAATAAAATGGAATAGAGAAGGTATTAACACAAGGCCATGAAAAAAGCAACCTATGGTGCTATAGCAATTTGGACAATAATAAGGAACAACGAGAAAACAACTTCAATGCTTACCCAGAGCAATTTGCATTTTATCTGTCAGAAACAAGCGTGGTTTAGAAACTCTATCGGCAAAAGCATCCAGTGTATCTTCCAGTCGCCTATACAACATCCGCACAAAAGAATGTTACACAACATGACAGAGACTTGAAGAGATTCTCACTCATGAATTGTAGCAGAAAATTATACTCTTCAGGTGCAACTATCAGTAAAATCTTTTAGAACATGAATCTGTTTATGCATATATATGGATTCTAAAAGAAGGAAACCAACGAATGAATCTATTTATGCATACATATAAGCATTACCTGTTCAAGACAAGCAGCAAGGTCGGAAAAAATATAGCCATTATAGTGAACTTGAAAAACACACAAACCCAATGCTGGTAAATGAGAAGTTACTAATCAACATTTGATTATCAAGACAGCTACTTACAATTAAGTATCCTCCATGAAACATGAGGAACTTTACAAATGTTAACCCACGAAGATGTGGATCATGCCAAATAAATCTTAAAATTAGTGATTTTCCTCAATATTCTATTATCCTTATTGTTGATCAATTTCACTTCAGCTGTGTCTTTGGATTCAGAAAAATTCACCGTGGAATCCATTACAAAACCACACTAATGAACCCACAGAAAATAAAAACCCATTAACTTGTAAAAACTTAAGTGAAAAGGAACATCTTTTATATGATTAGCAAGCCAAATCATTCCTCGATATGACATGACATACTATACACAAGCACATCCACTGAATTCTTATAATTACGTCATTTGTCCTTACGTGACATTAAATGTGAATGAAGCATGAATTTAAGCCGTTTAGCTACACAAGTTCAACGAGAAAGAGAGCTATAAAATGGTTTGCATGCTGCAACTTACTTGTAAACTTTCCAGAAGAGAATCCGGAGCCCTTCTTGGAAACTAACAGATGAAAGTATAAGTATTGCATAAGGCCACCATACCGTTGATTTAAGCGGAAGAAAGGCCCTCCACACTCCGGACAGCACAATCAGACTTATAAGCCATAACAGCATACTACATACACAGATTGCAACAACCCGTGAGATTACAAGAATCATAAATTATAAACGAATTCAAAACAATATACTAAAAATCACTCGTCTTCCTTTCTGAATGTTTGAAGAAGAATTCATAAGCTGACAAAAAATGCCAGTATACAGTTAAACGCAATTGATCCCATGTGAAGGTGACCACGTTCATAATGTAGCCAACCAATAAGTGACTGAAAAGGAGCAAAGTACAAGTGGAAATGCTTATTTAGGAATTAATAATTCCAACATACATAGTTGGAAACAATAAATGGATCCCATATTAAAGTCAAACTATCTCTAGAACACAAAATTCAGAGCGACAAAATGAACAAAACCCAGATTCCTTTTGATAACTTCCTACTCAAATATCCAATCTTTCTTACAAATTCTCGATAATAAACGATTAAAAAGTAATAACAATTGAAAAAATAACAACTTTTAAGAAAGTTTTGTGGAAGAAAAGCAGAAGAAACCTGGAGAGAACGGTGAGAATGAGGAAAGGTTTCTTGGAGATGACAGAGACGAAAATTGAGAAAGAGGGTCCTAATGCCACCAACGCATACCCAATTCCTGCTGCCACCGTCATTTTCCCAATTGAAGCTCTGAGTTTTTTGTTGTCAAGACTCAAGAGCTAGGGAAGGGGAATACAATATTGAGAAGTATGAAGGATGAAAAGTAAATCAATCTACAAACTAATTAATTCCTATTGTTAACTGATGTAGAATTAGAACATCATTAGAGTAGAAACGGAGCCTCTGGGAGAAAGAAAGAGAGTAACGAACAATGTTTCTACATTACAATTACTCCAACATAAAACATTAGAAAAAATCAAACTCTGTATAATATAATATAAGATTCAATAGAAAATTAGTGTAAAAAGGCAATAAACTGAGCTCAGATATTAGTTTTTTTTTTAATGTATGTATACTGTATACTACATAGCTATTCTTGATTCTTCTCTTTGAAAAAAATAAATGCAACTTTATGTTTTAAGATGTTTTGTATTTTAATGGAAATTATAAAATATTAATCAAGTTGGATGTTTGAATGGTTTAATTAAAAGATGTTAATGTTATTTCATTATATGAATTTTAAAATTATTTGAAGTTTAGTTTCATATCAAATAAGAATTTAATTTGAAGGTGGCTTAATTTGACTAATTTTTTAATAATTGGATAATATTAAAATATGATTTATTTTAAGTATTTATAAAATATAAGTAGATTTATTTTAATTTTTCTGTTTAGTTTTAACTTTTTTAATTCTATTTATTTTAATAATTCTTGTATTAAAATCTGATCAATTTATTAATGAATAATTTAATTTTTTATATTAATAAATTTTTATAAACAAAAATTAATTTTTATTTAATAATCTTTTTAAATTAAACATCAAATTAAGTCATTTTGAGTTATATTTTAAAATTTTAATTTTATTTAATCTCTATTTAATTTTATAATAGTTAATTTTTTAAATCTTAAAATTTTATTTTATCAGTTTAATCTCATTTTAAAAACATTGGCATTAATAATTTTACATTATATTTTACTAAATATCTAAGCCTATGAGATGGTTAAATTTGTTTGGCCATGTGAAAGAAACTTTATATACAAATAAAATTAATAGAGAAGTAAAGATAATTTTCGACTCAGCATCGAATTATTAAATTAATTAAAAAATATTCTTTTAAGGGTGAGAGAGCTATGTAGAAGCCACTGTCAAGAAGAAAGCCAGTTAACAGAGTTTGCTTTTAGAGTGAAAAGCTATGGATTCGGACAAGGACGAGGGAGAGACTGTGTTGCCGAGCCAAAGACCCGATTTTGCCGACGTCATTCCGATTCCTCAAGACGATGGTCCGAACCCAGTTGTCCCCATCGCTTACAAACAAGATTTTGTGGAGATTATGAACTATTTTCGTGCTCTTTATCTCAAAGATGAGCGATCTCCTCGTGCCCTTCAGCTTACACACCAAGCCATACTCTTGAATCCCGGCAATTACACCGTAACCCCTCCACTATCTTACTCTTTGAAAATCCTTTCGTTTTGTTTTATTAATTTGATGATTTGAGCTTCCTTTTTTTAAATTCCTTGTGCGCTAGGTTTTGCTTGTGTATATAATGTGAAAGCTTTTAACTTCTACTGGTAATTTTGCCATGTAGAGAATCTCTCTCGCTGAATTTTTTTTTTTGTAGTTATTTTGGAAAGGTATGTAATCTGCGTCATTGCCTGTTCAGCTATTTTCTCCTTTTCCTTGAAGGTTTGGCATTTCAGGCGTCTAATACTGGAAGCGCTAAATTTAGATCTACTTGAAGAACTGAATATTGTTGAAAAGATTGCCAAGAATAACACCAAAAACTATCAAATATGGTGAGTGATAATTTATGTATATCGTCACTTATGTTTCCCGGCGCCACCTCCCCACCCTTTAATTTTTGAGTTTACAAACTATCCAAGATTCTGCATGAGTTCAACTGCCGTTTAATGTTCACCTTCAAATTTTTTGGTGTGGGAACAAAGTGATACTGAAGTCCCAATTTTATTCATGACTTTTTGGGAATGGCCTTCAATGTGATATCTTTGAATACGTTGAAGTAAATTGAAATCCATCTGCCTATTCTTAGATTCAAAATAGTTCTTGGTTTGTTGGACCAAAGTTTGTGCATGGAAAATGATCTAGTTTCTAGAGGAATTTCATTAACTCTCTGAGGAAGTCATAGTTGCTGGCCATTAAAATGCAACCTTTTGAACTATTGCATAACACTAATCAATATTCAACATAATATCTAGTTGGTTAATTTGTAAGCTTTGTACTAGACCCAAAAAAAAAAAACCTATGTTGGAGGTTTCTATGTCGTAAAGGGATGTTGTCATATACTTTTGAAAAATGTATAGTTGAAGCTTCTTCTGTTGATCTTGCTATGGCTGTAGTTCTAAGCTAGATATTGATCTTTTATTTTAGGCATCATAGGCGATGGGTTGCTGAGAAATTGGGAAATGATGCAACGGCAAGGGAACTTCAGTTCACAAGGAAAATACTTTCCCTTGATGCCAAAAATTATCATGCTTGGTCTCACAGGCAGGTTTGTTGTTTGCTCGTTGTTGCTCTTAAAATACATCTAACTTGCTTGGAGTTTTTTAGTTCCATAGTTTAATCAGGGTAAGTTGCCAAGAAAGGTCTGAACTTCCATGGTTTTAACAACTTTACCATAGCATTTTCACCATCAACTATTGAATAGAACATTTTAATTCTACAATGTATCTGTCAATATGGCAGTTTTGTCAGTATTGTGGTCTTTTGCCCTTGAAATATACTACTGTGGTCCCTTTTCCTTTTAAATATATTATCCCGATTAGATATGGCTTTTGCCATTGAAATGTACTATTGCGGACCTTCCACATTTGTAGCTATGCAGATTTTCCACATATTTATTAGGACTCTCTAATGTTTTTAGCAATTTGCTGATAATACTTCAACAAGCTTAGTTACGATATGGTTCAGCTAGATGCATATTAAGAAGTCATGTTAAACTTGAAATAGATGGAAGTTTATTATGAAATTGAGAAGAAATTCCTGAAAGTCTTGGTTGTTTTTGGCAATTGGCCCTTTTCATTAACTCATTTTTTGCTTTGGACTTAACTTTATTATGTTTAATTAACTATTTGAGTACCCTTCCTTCCTTGGACCAGTGGGTACTGCAAGCTTTAGGAGGATGGGAGGATGAACTTGACTACTGTAAACAACTCCTAGAAGAAGATGCTTTCAACAATTCTGCTTGGAATCAGGTGAGGATGACAGTGTTCCGTGAGAAAGATAAAAGATCATTATATATTTGGGCCAAAAAGTAAATCTCTCATATTGTCTTACATAAAGAAACTGGGGGGAAAAGGATGTTGATTTCAATTCTCTTGTTAATTGACTATCTTTGGGCATGAATTTGCAGTGATATCAACTGTATCATGTTTATCTGTTATGCCACTAATTTAAGTTTTTTGTCTTCATTTCTGACATTTCACGTCTCTCTTTTCTGTTGTTTATCAGCGATATTTTGTGATAACTAGATCTCCCTTACTGGGAGGCCTAAAAGCCATGAGAGACTCTGAAGTAAATTACACCATTGAGGCCATTTTGGCCAACCCCGAGAATGAGAGCCCGTGGAGATATCTTCGAGGACTCTACAAAGGTGATTCAGAGTCATTGGTCAATGATCCTCAAATCCCTTCTGTCTGTCTGAAGGTTTTGAGTGTCAAAGACAACCCTGTATTTGCTCTGAGCATGCTCTTGGATCTTCTCTGCCATGGGTTCCGAGCTAATCTGGAGTTCAGAGATTCAGTAGCTGGTCTGAGCCCGTCTGTCCCAGACGAACCTGATTCTGACTTGGCAAAAACAATTTGTTCAAAGTTGGAACAATTGGATGCACTAAGAGCTAATTATTGGAGATGGCGCAAGAGCAGTCTGCCTCGGGCAATCCAAGATAGCTAAAACTAAATGTTGACCTTGTCTATGGTTTTTCTATACGGGTTTGCTTGGAAGGGTTGGCTAGTCAGCGTTTAGGTGTTCTCACACTTTATTTATTCCAACCTGTTTGATCAAAGGTGTCAACATTTACATGAGTGACATCCTGAGGAACTCCATTTGAACCGTTTGATGAACAAGAAACCAGGTGGCTGGCTTTTGCAGAAACTGTTAAATTGACAAATTCTAAAGTTTTAAGTTCCCTGAACGTAATTAGGTTAGAAGTTAGAAGAAAGAAGCTAACTGAAGGACAATTAGAATCCCGTAGGGATGTTGAACAAACCAAATAATGGAATTCTTGCACATTTGATCCGACAATTAGATGTTGAACAAACCATTCTTGCAGTATTTGATCTTCTCTTCACGTGTTTATGGATGCTTTCTTCTACAGAGGTTCACCTATTCAACAAAAAGTCAAAGGGGACGCAAGCTTTCTTCAGATCTTGAAGAATCTTAGGACCCAATTCTGCCGTCACTTTAGTCGAAAAAACCAAACCGGTATGCTGAACAAGTACCTTTTTTCTGCGGACATGTTCCACTGTTATATGCCAGAGACTAATCAATCGGCTGAGTGTTCATATCTCAAAACTCACACTAAAATTCACCATTGAAGTTCTACTAAATTGAACAATTTTTTCCCATCTTGGTGGGCAGACGTGAGCAACTGATGCCTTGATCTTCAAGAGTAACAAGTGACTTATGTGAGTTCTTTAAAGAATTCGGTTATTTTATTAGATACAAACATGTTTACTAGTACACCAAAGCTAATCCCTAACCTTATATATATTCAAAATATATTTAGTAATTATTACAATTTATAACAACAATAACGAGAATACTTAGTAAAAATTCTACTAATACGTGAAATTTAGAGAGGTCCAGTAATATTTAGCTCTACTAAACACAAATATATAATTTCATATATTATTAGAGTTTACCAAACTATTATATATCTACCTTATTTTTTATTTTCATTTTCATTAATCCTATCAAATCTAAAAATTTAATATGAATACCAACAACTAAATTACCAAATGCTTGAGATTTGTAATTTTACATTTTTTAAATGCAATAAAAATTTGTCATGTCGAAATAAAATAAATAAAATTTATATTCAACTAAAGATAAAATGTGTCTATTGAATGAAGTTGATTGTATTTATAATATAAAATTTAATATTTCTTTGAGGATTATGTTGGAACTATATCTATTTTTATTGTGCTATTAGAAAAGTTTAAATTTTGTGTTTTCTAACGTATAAGAGAATAAATAATACAATATTTTCATTTCATAAAAATTTTCTTTTTCTTATACATTCTTGTAAATCGAAACTATAGTATTCTAAACAATATTTCAAGTCTAGAATTATCCCAAAATCATCTATAATACAATTAATTCAACCCATTCAATTAAGATTCATAATATAAGATAGAGAAAGGAATACTAACCTTAGTCCATGTTTAATATATGTC
>JANSVB020000095.1:187515-199583 GCA_025504935.2 Erythroxylum haughtii
ACTATGAGGATCAGAAATGGCATCATAAAGAAAATTGGATCTGAGTCTTCACTAAATTAAATTCATGCTCCTCCAAGTAAATGTAATAGTCTCAGAATTTAGAAGACTCAGTGGAGTTAGGAATCCTTTCAAATCTCCTAGGTGGAACTACATCCACATCTGAGACTTGAGTATCAATGTCAACCTATTGAGGAATTTCAACATCATTTCCTGGATCAACAACATCATCATGAATCAGAGGAGACTAAATTGCTCAGGATGAAAAACAATAGATGTAGGAACAATAACACGATCCTCTATGAAATCAACAACACGAGACTCATGCCTTTTATTATGTTCCATATCTCCTTCAAAATAGACAGCTCGATCTGATTCGATGACTTTAGTAATGTGATTGGGACAATAGAATTTTGAACCTCTTGAGCCAGTACAATAACCAATAAAATAACCTGAAATAGTTCTAGGATCAAGCTTCTTTAGATGAGGATTATAAGTCCTTACCTCAACCTTACAGCCTCAAACACGGAAATGCTTTAAACTAGGCTTCTTTCCTGATATAAGCTCAAAAGGAGTCTTTGGTACAATTTTACTAGGCACGTGATTGAGAACATAAACAGCAGTTCTCAAAGCATCTCCCCACAAGAACTCTGGTAAAGTGGAGTGACTAAGCATGCACCTAACCATCTCTATAAGAGTACGATTTAGTCTCTCTACAATCCCATTTTGTTGAGGAGTGTCAGGAATGGTATATTACGCCTTAATTCTACAATCCTGCAAGTATCTAGCAAAAGGGCCAGAGTTTCTTCCCATTTCATCATACCGACCATAATACTCACCACCTTTATCAGATCTTACACATTTGATCTGCTTCCCAAGTTGCAATTCAGTAACATTTTTCAATGACTTAAAAGCATCCAATGATTCAGATTTCTCATGCAACAATTCAATCCAACCATACCAAGAAAATTCATCAATAAAGGTGATGAAGTACCTATAGCTTCCCATGGCAATAGGAGTAATGGGTCCACAAATGTCTGTGTAAATTATCTGTAATGATTCCTCCTTCCTAGTCATTTTCTCCCTTTTTACTTTAGTTGTAAATTTCCCTTTTATACAATCCACACAAGTATCAAAATTAAAGAAGTCCAGATCATGCAAAATAGTTTCCTTAATCAACCTTTATATTTTCTCCTTAGATATATGTCCTAAGCGTTTATGCCACAACATAGAAGATTTTTCAGTAACTCTCCCACGTTTCTTTCCAATAACAACATTAACGTCATCATGTTGACGGTTAAAACTAGAAGAATTAGCAATCAGCATAAATAATCTATCACACATAATTGTAGAACCAACAACTGCAGAATCATAGTACAAAACAATACCATTATTGATTATATGAAAAATGTATCCACAACTGTGTAAAACAGAAACTGAAATCAAATTCCTTCTCATAAAAGGCACATAAATAGTATTTTTCAAAAGCAAATCATGTCCACTACTTAACTTCAAGGAAACTACTCTTGTGTGTTAAACATTAATATTAAATCCATCTCCTAGTTGCACCGTCAACTCCCCTTTATTTGGTTTTCACCTGCTTTTGAACTCCTTTCTTCTTTACCAACCAGTTCTTAAACTTCATACAGTTACGTTGCCTATGCCCATGCTCATGACAAAAGTTGCAGCTTCTATTAAAAATAGGCTTGGGCTTAGCACCAAAACTCTCACCAGGCCTAGAAGGTAATGCATGTTTATCATTCCCCTTCTTCTTAAATTGAGACTTACCTTGTTTGTTTCTATAAAATTTCTTTTTGCCACCACTCTTATGAGAAGTGTGATGAATACTATGAGTCTTTCCCTTCTTCATACTAAGCTCCTCTTGAATAAGAATATAAATTAATTCATTAATGTTCCATTCATCTTTCTAAGCATGGTAAGTAATCTTGAGAATGTAAAACTCAAATGGAAGAGATTCAAACACCTGTCAGATCAAATAATCCTCTCCCAGCACAACTTTCATGGCCTTCAACTTGTTATACCAGTTCACAAGCTTCATAACATACTCATGAACACCACCCACACCATCACACTTGGTCTTAGACAGTAAAGACAAGTAATTAGACTTTTTAGTCTTATCTTCTGAAATTTTTCACCAACAGCCTTGAGATAAATTTTGGCATTATCAATTTCTATGATGCTCTCTTTAATAGTCTTCTCTATTGTGTAGTTGATGGTCATCAAACAGACCTTGTTAGAACGAACTCACTTATCATATTTAGCTTTATTTGCAGCGGAAGTCTCAGCAGTTGGTTGTGCAGGCTCATCCTCAATGAGAGCAACATCAACATTAAAAACCACCAAAAATAAAGTCACTGATTCAAGCCAGCCCTCATAATTGGTCCCATTCAGTTTAATCAAATAATTCAAAGCTGGAAATTGATACAATGCAAAGAGATTTAGTAAATGTATCAAGAACTAGCAAAATTGGGCAAACAACACAGCTGGGTTCTCATGCAATTGCAATCCTGCTTAAGGATCCTAAATTATAACACAGATTACCCAGAACATTAAATTATGCCCTAAAGCTAATATCGATAGGATACTGAAAATTTAGAGACATAATTCAATTAATTAAACAAAACATTAGAAACCATATTGATAAAGACAAACCGATAGGGTAAGTGCATCATTAACATAGTATCTAATGTATACCCAATAACAACATCACAATAGCATTTTGTAATAATTGGTCTCACAATAGGCGAGCTCACAATTACATAAAGTAAATGACAATAGTCCAATAACATTCCCAAGATTGCCCTCATAGGTTCCAACTAGCACCACAATTACAAAATTAACCATAATAATCATATAATATAACATTATATGCATAAACTACATCCAAAATTAATTTTGGTGCATAATTACATAACAATGAGAGTACACAAGATCTAACAAGCCCAAATAATACTAGAAACAAGTGCAAAATTTTTCAAGAAAAAATTCAGAGAGTACAATATATATTTATGAATTTTAAAATTTAGGAAAATAAAAATAAAATTTCTATTATTAAAAAAATTCTAGAAACATACCATAAATTAGAATCGGGCAAATGGAGCAAACACACAAAATTTGGTACAAAACGGCCAAAGGAGGAGGCCAAACGCGGCACTGCCGCCCGTGGGAAAAGGCCAGTCAGGTCGGACTGTGTCTTCCTCACCTGAAACCCTAGAATTCGGGACATTCAACCAGGTTCGAGACTCAGTTCGGAAATGGCTATATCTTACTCAATTTTGATCCGTTTTCAACGAAATTGATGTCATTAGATTCAGAATTTCATGATTTATCAAACCCCCTAATCAATTGCATGAAAAAGGCTACTAAAAAGGTTCAGAAAAAATCAAAAGAACGGGTTTAAAAGTGACGGTTTTGAGTTTGGTTTTGAGTTTTTAAAGATCAAACTGAAAATTCAACATACTTACTACACAATTTGACACTAAATCGAAACAAATCAACAACAACAATACAGATTTCACAAAAATTAACAAATTAACAAAACTGAAAACCCCAAATTCAATAAAAATAAACATCTTGAAAAATACCCAAAATTAGCAGTCACAATTAGGGTTAACACTGTTCTGATACCAATTGTAGGAAATTAAATACGAAATCACATATTAATTTCATAATTAATCAATACAATTAATTAACCCTAGGATTGCAACATGCTAGATTCAATAATTAGATGAATAAATACCTAGAAATTGAGGAATAATTGAATTCATTGTTATTTTTTGTAAAGCGATATGACAGAGACACAGAGGATTGACTACTGCTATTCCAAACTCTAATTAGCAAAAAACACATACAGTTCTTAATAGGACGACTGTATTTAAGGTCGGCTAACAGTAGAGTTTTCTGTACACTACAAAACATGGATCAAGCTTACCCAATATAACAAGCTCATAAACACAAGCCCAATGATACGATAGAGAGAAAATTACTAAGTCCAATTATATTTACATCTAACTAATCGTGGGATGGAATAGATTTACCTGACAGATAAGCAGTTTCCTCTCCTGCTAAACACAACATAAAATGTTGGAAGTCCAATCATCTGAGAAGCTAGGGTTAGGAAAATTGATTAGAATACTTTACCAACACCAGAGTTGACGTTGTGAAACGCAGCGTAGTAAGCGTTTTGCCGTGAGCCAAGGATCTTGCGGGTTGAGTTTAGTCCTTCTTGTTTATCAAAACCCTCTTCACTAGCGTCCCTATGGGAGCTCATAAACATCGGCGATATGAACAAAGTTGGCGTCCACGCCATCGACGACTTCGCCTCCTTGGAAGCTGGCCTCGGCGATCTTTGACCTGAACGGGTCAGTACCTCCGGCGTCGACGAATAAGGGGTCGCTAGAGTTGACATATTGTACATAAATTAACTAAATATTTTTTTATACAATGATTTTAATTTAATTTAATTAATGTTTATTTTTTAGAGGATAAAACCTTCGAAGATGATTCTAGTTGGTGTGAGTTCATCGAACCTGGCACTTCCAGTACAATTGACTCGAATCAAAATAGATAATTATAATTCTTAAAGTAGTAATTAAGTGATTACGTAATTTAAATAAACTATTTAATAAGTTTGTAATATATAATTTAATAAACGTTCTTATTTTCAATTAACTATACTTATAGAACTTATCAAAAAAATATAATCTTTTAACATTGTAACATTAAAATGATTTAATCATACTTATGTATAATCGGTTAAATATTAAATAAAATTAACAAATTTAAAATATGATTAAAAGAGAATGCTTACATTTATTGAAAATTTTGAAATTTAATTTAAAATATTATTAAACAAAAATTAATCTTTAAGACATAAATTAATCAATTAATCAATTTTTAATATCAGTAAACTAAATAAAAATTTTGGAAAACCAAACAAAAAATTAGACAAGACTAAAATTTTATGATTGAATTTATTGAATTAATTATATTTTTAATAATTAAATTATAATATTTTAATAATTAAATTTCTTAAATTACAAGAAATTTAAGAGTTTTTAATTTAATATTTAATATTAAAAATTTTAATTAAATGATTCACTTTTTTAAATGCATAAAATCAAAAGAATGTAACTATTAAATAGATAGTTACATATTCTTTAGTCAACACGTCAATTAAAAATTAATAAAAATAAAATTTTGATTTGAATTATGTGTTTTTTGAAAGTTAATTATTAAATTAAAAATAAATTTTAAAATTTTTTTCAATTAAAGTCTAGACTTTTATAATTTTCAATTAATAACCCAAACTCAATTCCACCTGCCTCCACATAGCAGCCGCCTATTAAACCCAAGCTCTCCCTCTGCACAGTGTTTTCGTTTTCATTAACGACCCTCCCACCCCCAAAGCCCACCGCCGACACCCTCTTCTCTCCTGAGCTCAGGAGCTTTGTGGTTTCCAAAAAGCTCAGGAGTTTACCTGCCTCTCTCTCTCTCTCTTTCTATATCTCCATACCCTAAAACTCTCCGATAACCTCAAAAGCGCTTTGTTTCGACCCTTGATTTTATCCCAGATTTTCAATTCCCCCTCTTCGTCGCCGATCAACTGCTTTCTTCGTGAGAAATGGCGTTGATTTTCTTCTAGGCTTACCTAGGTTGACTTTCTTATTACTCGAATTCGCAAATTTCTATCAGATCTGCTTCATATTCCTCAAAATTGTTCATATTACGGTAACTTTTTCCTTCTCCGGCTACGTGGCCTAAAATCTAATAATGATAATGATGAATATTATTATTATTATTACTTGATTACAAAATAATTATTTAATTGATTAATTAAATAATAATTAATTGATTGATTAATTAAATTATATTTAAAATCATTAAAGAAAATGTGCATTCCAAACTTAAATTCAAACATTAAAGTTAAATATAAATAGAACAAAAAGAAGAGTATGTACATACCTCTTTAATTTGCTTTTACTGTATTGTCTAATACATATACAAGAGAGTCTGTTTAATAAATCAAATAATATAGGTTTGTCTTTTTTATCGTTTGGATAAGAACTTAGATTAACTTGCTATTACAAGATATTTATTAAGAAAAAAAGGTTTAAGCAAATTAGATGCTTCATGAGCATGATATGTTAAGTCACTCCCGTGAAAAAGTCTCACATGTGGCATATAATGTTCTTAAATTCTTTTCCTTCATTTTTACTGTTAACAACGTGTTTAGTAAATCAAGCTGCCCAAGTTTTTCTTATCCATTTGAACAAGAATATAGGTTAAGTTCGTATTACAACAAATTGTTATTATTACAACAAATTTGTTAGGAAAAGATTGAAAAAGCACTTTTTAAATACTTCACACAACATGACATGTTAAGTCGCTCCAAAAGGGTTTGACATATTTCAATTCTTTTTCATCAGCTACATTATCCTGCTAATTTTGTGGAGAAATACGCTACGTCTGCTCAGAAAACATAATGTTCCAAAAAAATTTGCTGTCGATTTCAATGACAGGTAATCTTTCAATAGATATGCCGACTATTTAAACACACAGTATTATAAATTAAATTTATTTGGTTGTTATAAATGAAATATGCAAATAATTAATTTAGCTTTAATAATATGTTTGAAATTTTTCTGACAAATGCCTTCCTTTTATTTTGAATTTTATTTCTCAACAATTCCATTCTATTCCAACTCTATTCCCTCCGTCTTGTTTTACTTGTTCAAAATGAGCATCAAAATGAGCAACAAAGAAACCGTATATCAGGTTAAAGATTTTGCCCAACTGATTCAGAAAAATAAAATTGTTATTCAGTATCTAACGAAGGAAACTCCTCTATCACAAAAGTAGGCAAGATATTTCCCTTTCTCTACTGTTTTGTTTTTTTAAGTAGGAAGAAGCAATGTTATATCAACATTGCACAAAATAACTGCTTTGTTAACATTATTTTCTACTTGATAACAGAAGAAATTTTGTACTAAGAATTGTATTCAACGATTCTGAGAGCTAATGGTGACAACGTTAAGTTGACTGTAAAAAATTTGAAGGCTTGCCTTTCTTAGAGACAATACAGTTATCGGTATTGCCATAATAATTTTTATATTCATTTGACTCTTCTATTTTTTTAAATCAATCTTCTTTCTATTTCTTCCATTATAAATAAATGTTGATTTATCCAAAACAAATAACAACAAATATTGCTTGAGACTCTAAGAAATATTATTTTTTATTTTCTATTGTTTTTTTTAATGTAGAGAAATTAACAGCAGATGAATTTTTCGCTGAACTCACAGAAGGACTTGCTTATTTAGCAGGTCACGATGAAAGTTCTAAGCCTGTTTTGGTAATTTTAAACTCTATCAATTATGTCTAATTCTTTTTTTATTTTTCAAAACCTATTGTTTACATATACCCTTTCTAAATTTCATTATGACATTTGTTACTTCTAAACTCGTTACAAAGCTTTATTCTTCTTTTACTGTTTTTGGTTGAAGATATTTCGCCTTAAACAAGATTATTGAAAGTTTCACTTACGAAAACTGTAAGTGACCATATATAATTTTTTATTGTATATCTTTTTCAATTTTTATCCTTCTTAGTTGATTATTAATCATATCAAAATTCTATCTGTTGCTTTGATTTTTGTAGATTCACACGTTTCGTTGCATTTACTTTGGAAGTTGTTATATCAATTATACGTAAAAACTATGAACAATTTGTAATTCTTTTTTATATAAGTATGTTGATTTTTTTAGAAACTCTTGTGATAACCCATAAAAGTATAGTAATTATTTTATTAAAAAAAGGTTATCATGCCTTTATTGTATTGTGAACTTATAGTTTTTTTTATGAAAAACCTTTTAATTAGATGCAAATAAGTAAATTCATTTAATTTTGTCATATGTTATCTTATAATTTGTTTTTTGAATCTTTTTCAAGTTTTTCACGTCTACTTTAACTTTCATGAATGTATTTTTATTAGCATATAAAATTGTTACCGACTATTATCTGACCAGACTTACAAAGTATTTGTAATCGATCCATCGTCTTTGTTTTCTTATCTATGGAAGTTAATATTGTTATATATTTCTCTTGTTCATATGTATAATTTTTGTTTATTTTATCTCGCTTTTAACTTTATGGAAAACAACAATTTTTTAGATTTTTTAAACATAAATCATCATATTACTACTAGCCTACTTATGATACACTTTTTACCTTCTTCTCGTTATTTTTCTAATGTGTTGTCTCTTATTAATTTATAATTCAAATCTTTATTGTTATTACAGGGTATCTTATTAATTTATAATTCAAATCTTTATTATTGTTACAGGGTATCCTACCATTTGTAGAATTTTCGATGATCACCGTGATCGTATGTTCATCGGATTTTGAAAAATCATTAAAATTTTCTCAAATTTCTTCTCTTCGATTTGACCTTTCTATAAGATCAATAGTTAAAGTGACTCACACTCATCAAGGTTTTCATTTATAATGTCACAACATTCTAACTCAAGCAAATTATGGTATCTTACTTTAACCCCACCAACTTCTTCAGAAATAGGATCCACTAGCAAGTCTTCTTTAACCTCACCATACATTAACTCATTCAATGCGAGATCTATCTCCTTTGCATCACCCATTGGTAGAACGTGCTATCAAAATATTAATGCATATGCAACAACCACCAACAAAATTTTATTCGCATTTACTCCCATTCCACAACGTCTTACCACAACTGAGCCAATTAAAATTGCTAAATCATAAACCCCACAACCCTCTTTCTTTCGATCACCTGCTATGTTTTTGTTTTTTAAAAAGACTTATAAATCTCACAAATCTAACGAGCTTTTTTTACCATTCTTAAAATTTTATAGAAGCCCCTATAACGAGATCATTTATAGGTCAATTATAGGAGCCTCGATCGGTGATTAATGACCTCACTTTTTTGTATCTCATCCATTTTAGAATAAGAATTAAATTATGCAAAGTATACAACTTATTTTTATTATATATGATGAAATCTTTTCTTTTATACGATCAAATGCATATCTGATGATATCTTTTTGTCTGCCATAAGAATATGTACTTATATTTGGTTGTTCATAGATTACCAAAACAACAATTGTTAAGTTTGGCATAATGGAAAACTTATATTTTATAAGAAATCAATACAATTATTTATGATATATATTAATATGCCAGGAATGCTTCCTTCTTTTCTATCCTAGTCACAAACTAAGTAAAAAAATTTGGGAAAATATAACAATTGTTTTCATTTTTGTGTTAATACAGTCGCCTTTATCATAATTTATCATTTAATAAAATTCATCTTAATTAGTAGGATTTAGAAATTATTAGCTGATTATGATTAGCAATTAAGCAAAATTATAAACCAACTTACAAATTGAAGAACAATAATTTATAATAAATCAAATGTAACTTTTCCTTGTTTTTATTAAGATAATAATTCAAATTTTAATATGTTTATGTTTGTAAGTTTCATGAATGTACTTCAAAATGAGTATTGATAGTGGTATTGCATGTAACCGAAAGTAAGAGAGATAACGATTTTTAACTCAAATAAAATAGATGATGTTAAGAAGAAATATGTGATTGGAGCATTTCATAGGTGACAATATGATTTATATAATGTTTCTAGCAAAATTAATCTAAGTAAAAAATATAAAAATAAAATCAATTATAAATTTCTCATAAAATTGAAATACTTCTCTAATGTTTAAAATTTTTAAAAATTAATTCTTAATATTAGTATTCATTTACAATATAAAATTTAATAATATAGAATTAATAATTTTATATAATAACAATAAAAGATATTATAATTAAGAATTATTTAACAAAGATCTATATTTAGTTTTAAGTCAAAAAAAGAAAGAAGTAAATATCAAATATCGAGAGTTTAAGACTGATACAGAGAACCGGTGGCTTTGTATGGTCCAACCCACAAATAGAACCACAAAACCAGCGATACAAAGCAATTGTTAATGAAATCCAAGGTTTAAAAAACTGGACCGGACTGTTCAGTCCGACTAGAAAAGGTTGAACCAGCCAGTTTTTATACAGAGAGGTTTTTAGATGAAACTGAACCGGATCACTGACCGGTTCAAACTTTTTTCGGTCAGATCAGATAATCCGATCCGGTTTTTAAAACCTTGGTTTTAACTCGAACATTTGTTGAGTGATGATTACCTGTTCTGTTGAACTAGAATATTGCGTTATCATTGTTAGTTAATTGCGTTTTTCTTTGTACTCTATTATCTTATTATCATTTCATATCACTCTTTTTAATT
The DNA here is from genome assembly GCA_025504935.2 of Erythroxylum haughtii. Classification (NCBI taxonomy): domain Eukaryota; kingdom Viridiplantae; phylum Streptophyta; class Magnoliopsida; order Malpighiales; family Erythroxylaceae; genus Erythroxylum; species Erythroxylum haughtii. The sequence goes on from JANSVB020000095.1 coordinate 197,859, forward strand.
TTAAAATACCAAAAACAAGTCCTTAGTGTTTATTTTAATTTGTTTCAAATTTTAATGGTAATTGATCAAATCAAACCCCATTTTATTGTTTAGGTTGCATTGCATTTAGTTACTTAGGAATTTAATTTCATGTTTTTGGCTCCTCAGAGAGAACGACCCGAGGTTGCACTATATGCAATCCTTGGTTAAATTTTGAAGTAACCCTAAGGTGACATTAGATTTTAAGGTTATTTCAAGTTCTTATCCTCAAGTTGATTGACCACAATCTCTTTTTAATCAAAGAAACTTAAGAATGCATTAACTTACTCTATGAATGCCTTTAATTGATTTTACTGTAACCTGGAAAATTCTTGTACTCCTATCTCTAATAACCCATCAATCCTTATTATTCATGTCATGATTATTCAGACATATAATCTCTCAATCATATTGTAGACAATCTAAAAAGTTAAAACACTAATAAATTTTAACTCAATAAAATATAATCATGAACAATCCTCAAGAATACTAAGAAATTTTATTAAATAAAAGAATCAAATCAAAAAATCAAGTTTTTGGGTTCATCCCACTTAGATATATCCTAATTGATTCATAGTTAAATAAAGAAAACCCATAATAAATAAGAAAGAACAAAAGATAAAAGATAATATTATCATAGTTATTAAATCTTAAAGTTCTTGAAGAAATCTTGATAGATTTCTTACTATTTTTTCCAAGCTTACTCTTCCTTTAATCCTATATTCTTTTCATCAACTTTTAATTAGTCTTTTTAGTGTTCAGAAAAACTATACTAAAACCCTCCCCCCTACATTGTTTTTCATCTCTCCCTTAAAACATGAAATCCTAAAATTTCCAACTAAAATAATGTAACACCTCCTATATGGAACCTACAACCATCCACACGCGTAGCAACCAAATTCCTGTACATGCATTCAAGATATACAATTCTATTTAATGTTATACATATACTCATTACAAAACTTCCCAAAGCTTAACATTATGATTTAACAATAGTTACACATCTTTTGTAACATCCCATCACTGATGGGAAGGGTAGAATAGTAATTTTGAGTGGTCAATGGGCGTTTAGAAATGCCTTTACATGTTCATGCATAATCTAGCATCCGCATACATGTGAATAGTAAATTTTGCACATGAAAAATGACTGTACATGCATTCATGACATTTCCCGGTATAAGTGTTAAGAAATGTGATTGTGAATAAATGTGATTTGTGTGTATGAAAAATTGTGTTGGAGAGGGTCATTGTGAGTTTTGAATTTTTGGAGAATTTTAGAAATTATTTTTCTGAAATTTTAGGGTAATTTTTGGATTAGAAAAATTGCCAAGCGGCAGAATAATGGTTCACCGGTAGGAGAAATTACTGTCCAATGGCACTGAAAATTTAGATAAATGATTGTAGGATTTATTAATTTGAGCCATTGGAATTTTGGGAAAAATTGGTGTAGAAATTGAAATTTAGTTGGAAAGAAACTAAGTGAGTGCCTTAAAAATGAGACATGTGGCAAGTGACAAGTGTCACTTGCCTAACCATGTCTTAAACCATTATTTTATTAATAAAAGCCAACCCTTTTAGTATTCTTCCACGATGCTTTTAAAATTTGAAGGTCAAGTGAGTATTTTTGTCTTGTTTGCCTCTCCTTCTTCGTGACTTGCTCCCTCCTTCTCATCCATTTTCATTTTTCTTCATTCTCTTCCAACCTCA